>ML258892.1:20746-81650 GCA_005239495.1 Nicotiana undulata
CCCCCCCCCCCCAAGTTCCGTGGCAAACCAAAACTTATCAACAATGTGTTCATCATCTCCTTTAATGAATGATTCTGTCTTTCCGCAATCCCATTGGATTGGGGCGTGTAAGGGGCCGTTGTTTGATGAATAATTCCATATTCTAAACATGTTTCTTCAAAAGGAGATTCATATTCACCACCCCCTATCACTTCTTATCATTTTGATTTTCTTGTTAAGTTGCGTTTCAACTTCATTTTTGTATTGCTTGAATGCGTCTATCGCTTCATCTTTACTATTAAGTAAGTAAACATAGCAATGTTGAGTACTATCATCAATAAAAGTTATGAAATACTTATTTTCACCGCGAGATGGTATTGACTTCATGTCGCAAATATCTGTGTGAATTAAGTCTAAAGGATTTGAGTTCATTTCAACCGACTTATAAGGATGTTTAACATACTTAAATTCCACACATATTTGACATCTTGATTTGTCGCATTCAAACTTAGGCAATACTTTCAAGTAAATCATTTTTCGCATTGTTTTATAATTGACATGACCCAAACGTATATGCCATAATTCATTTGACTCAAGTAAGTAAGACGAAGCCGAAATTTTATTATTATTCTCAACAACCATTACATTCAGCTTGAAAAGGCCCTCAGTGGGGTAACCTTTTCCTACAAACATTTCGTTCTTACTTATTACAAGTTTATCGGATACAAAAATACACTTAAAACCGTTCTTAACAAGAAGTCTATCAGAGACTAAGTTCTTCCTAATCTCGGAAACATGGAGGACATTGTTCAAATTCACCACCTTTCCAGAAGTCATTTTCAGAAATATCTTCCCACATCCTTCAATCTTGGGGTTGCAGCATTTCCCATAGAAAGCATCTCTTCGGGTCCAACTGGAGCATATGTAGCAAATGCTTCTCTAACGGCACAAACATGGCGAGTGACTCCAGAATCAATCCACCACTCCTTAGGATTACCCGCCAGGTTGCATTTAGAAAGCATAGCACATAAGTCATCAACATCTTCGTGCTTTTCTACCATGTTTGCTTGACCATTCTTCTTGTCTTTCTTCGGAGCACGACAATCTATAGATTTGTGTCCAGCTTTCCCACAGTTGTAGCAATTTCCGTTGAACTGCTTCTTATTTGGTTGTTTTTCGGTCCAGAAGCCTGCTTCCTCTTTATCTTATTTTGAGGAGTATCCTCAACAATGTTTGCACCCATTATTGTTGAGTTTCCACGGGCTTTCTTTTTAGCAGCTTGTTGTCCTCTTCGATTCTCAACCGAACAATGAGATCTTCGACGAACATCTCCTTGCGTTTGTGTTTCAAGTAATTTTTGAAGTCCTTCAACAAAGGAGGAAACTTCTCAATCATCGTTGCAACTTAGAATGCTTCATTGATGACAAGTCTTTCAATGAAAATTCTATTAGTAAATATAATAAAATTAATACTTTCAACATAAGTATTAATTCGACTAATACCTTCAGCAAGGAGATCGTGAATAATCACTATTCCTAGACTTGGGTAATAAAAGATTTGCTATCTACCATTTTGTAGTCCAAAAATTTAGCGACAATGAATTTCTTCAACCCGACATCTTCAGTTTTGTATTTCCTTTCAAGCGCATTCCACGGTGCTTTTGACGTATCCACACCACTGTAGGCGTTAGACAGATCGTCCTCCGGTCCGCTAAGAATATAATTCTTGCACTGAAAATCAGAATGCTTCCACGCCTCAATCACGAGAAAGCGTTCATTCTCTGGCGTTTCATCGGGCAGAACAAGAACATATTCCTTAATAAACTTCTGCAGACTTAAAGTAGCCAAGTAGAAGAACATCTTCTGCTTCCACCGCTTGAAATCAATCTCAGAACATTTTCCGAGTTTTTCCGCCGGTGCCATTGCCGATGTTCGGCTTGTCGATGCATTGGTGGTCACCATCGGAACAACTTGTTTTTTGTTGTCATTCGTCATTTCTGTAAAAGAATGACACAAACAAGCGTTTAAAACTGGAGTAAAAAATCGCCACGAAGGCTTTAATCTCCAAAGCGGGAGTAGAAAAACCACAAAGGTTTTAGTCTCTAGAACAACAAATATAACACAAATACAGAATATATTAAATTCTTTAAGCTTGTTAGTTAACTGTATTTGTAAAATAATTCTGGAGAAAATAAAGTAACATATAAACAGAAATGTAAACGAAGCAAAAGTTAATCCGAGCTTACTGAATTCATAGTGTTTCCTCAAGGAATTTAATCCCCTTCTAGTACCCAAGGTTATGGATTATTTCCTCCCAGGATAGAACAAATTACACACTAGTTTAGTGGTACTTCAAACCCCAGTGTTTCAGCAAACACAAAGTTCGATAGTAAATCACACTTACTGTTATTTTCTTTGAAGTTAGAAGTATGCAGAAGAAAGGAGGAGAACTCAGAAAATCGTACAGAAAATCTGAGAGAATGGACTTGTATTTATAGCCATTGTTGAGCTCAAAACTGAAGAGGTGCAACTCTTCAGAATGGATGTTTATGTAAACGGTCATAGCATAAATGTCATAACATAAATGGCTATTTACACAACAATATACCGGGAATTCAAGAGGGAGGTTAATTTTCAGTTACAAAATCGAAAAACGGAAAACGGATAACGGATCGTGGATTTAATATTAATATTCTGTTATTAAAACATATATTTTTAATAACATTTTTGTTAATAATTTACTATTAACAAATAAATTTGGTCCAAAAAAATTAATCAATCAATCGATCATTTGACCAAATCCAAATGTGAAAGTTTAAAAGTTCATTAATTTGATTTGAAGTTTGACTCGTCGTTACAATGTTGTTACACGTGATTTGAGGCCTTGAGTAGGTCCGTGTTATATTATTGGACTTGTTGGCATATTCGGACGGGGTCCCGAAGGGCTCGGGCGTATTTCAGATTGATTTCGGACCATTTTTCTTCATGTTTTCATTGTTGGTTGCTGATGGTTTCTGATGCCTCGATTATCCTTCGCGATCGCGAATAGTGGTATCCGATCGCGTAGAGGAAATCTTAATATTTTTGTTAATATTTTACTATTAACAAATAAATTTTGTCCAAAAAATTAATCAATCAATCATTCGACCGAATTCGAATCCGAATCCAAATCCGAAGTTGAAGCTCGGGCGTATTTCGGACCAAATTTGGTCCAAAAAAATTAATCAATCAATCTTTGTTCGAAGCCGAAGCCGAGCCGAGCGGCGACGACGACGACGACGCGAGGCTTGCCTTAATCTCAACTCTTTAAGAGTTAAAAGAAGAGCAATTGCTTATATAACCATAAAAAAAACCCTTCCTCTTCCAATATGGGACAAAGGCAATGTCCCTTTGTTAAGGAAGGAAACTCAAATTATTCAAATATTTCATTTTCTCTCCGTTTTCCATTCACCCTCTTTTAAGCTATATTAATACTTAAAACCCCAACATATCTATCATTCATGCTTCATACTTTTTTCGAGATTTAAATTATATAATTAAATTAATAAAAATAATTAAAACTTAAAATAATATTTTTAGTATAGTTTTTGCACATTTAAAATTAATTTTACTATTGTGCTGATCTAATCTAAGCTTTAAAGATTAATTAAATTAATTTTTGAGAAACAAAAAGTGCTACATAAATTAGAACGGAGGGAACAATATTTCGGTACAACAGCAATTTACATAATCAATATCCTTTAAACCAACTAATACCTTTAAAAAATGATCCTACATTTTTCTTAAACTGGTCTTACCCTATGTCCAAAATAGTGTATATTAAAGCTAATTGTCAGAGCACGCTACATTCATAAAATATGAAGTGAAATTTTTCTCTATTTCACTTAAAATATGATACATTAATAGATTATGTATATATGTGTAGCAACTTTGACAATACTTCCTCCGGTCCAAAATAAGCGATTTTCTAACTTTTTTCTTGTGGTCCAAAATAAATAATTTTTTTGGATTTCAAGAATGAATTAATTAGTTTTTTTCTATATTGCCCTTAAAGTAAATAGTGTTGGAGTATATGTTAAGAGTATTTATATAGGATAATACAGATTAATATGATCAATTTTATTATTAATTAATGCTAAAAGGTAAATTTTTTAATATGCGTGAAAATATGTAAAAATTAACTTATTTTGGACAGGAGGGAGTACATTTTAAGAAAAAGGTGTTGAAACAAAATGGGCGGCTGCCCCTGGTCCAAACTAAGATGTCATACTAGCACAAGCTATTGCTTTTTTCCCCCATAGCTCCGAGTCTAAAGTTGGACTTTTATCAAGCCTACCTTCATATTCATAATTTCAATTTTAGACCTACATAGTTATTAAAGTAGAATCTATAACTTTGTAAATTTCAGCTATTGGGTCCAAAAAGGTCTATTTTTGTGTCACATACTTGTTCCAATCTGTTTTAAAAGGTAGAATAGGGACTCACTTAAAATGTTTCTGGGTTTATGTGTCGGGTTTAGTTCCGTGAGACTTACGCTTCGGCCATCGGGGCTTACGCTTCGGACACGCCCAACACCCAGCGTATTGGGCTCGCCTAATAGAACTTTATGCAATTGTGTGAAACTAATCTTATAAATCTTCAAATTTTCTTAATAAATCGTTGACTATTCAAAATTACTTTTTCTTTATTATAAATTATTAAGTTGAGAGTATTTTATGTCATAATTAAAATAAAAATTATTATGTGTTATCCACTAAGACGACTATAATAATAAATTTTAAAACATTAGTTCCAACAACCAACTCTTAAATAATTCAACAACAACATGGGCGTAATTTCCATAAAATTAAAGGGTAATTCCCGTATCCGGATTTCTATAATATGCACCATAACCATGTAGTTGGGCCAAAAGGTGTTTGGTGCACCAACGGAGAGAGAAAGAGAATCCGAAGAAACTCTCTCGTGTGCGTACGTATTGAGATTCCCACTTTCATATGATTATTATTATTATTATTATTATTATTATTATTGTTTTGTGAAAGTTTTAATATTTGCGGTGGGGGTGCAGGTAGCAGGAAAATATGGCGTCAGATGGGAAAATTCATGGATTTGAGGAGGTTGCCAAACACAACAAGACCAAAGATTGCTGGCTTATTATCAGCGGAAAGGTTTTTCTCTTCTTTCTATCAATTTTGATTTTAGTCATCGATGATCTTGCTTTTACCGGTTATGCCTTTCTGGTCTTTGCATCTGTTTTTTTTTTTTTTTTTTTAAGTTTGGTTATAGACCTGAGTGGTAGTAGGTGTCGTGGGGTTGGAATCGTTGAATTGATAGATATTGGTGATAGCTTCGATCTAATTAGCTCTTTTTACAGTTCCTATTGAATTGTTTCTTTGCAACTTCAGCATTTATCTTTCTAATTGACCGTTTTAAGTTCAGATTCGGCCAATGACCTATCTATTTTCTCACATATTCTCCTTTATATGCCTATTTGTTTTCAGTTCAACTTTTAAACTTAGACTTTTCCTACTGAAGAAAGAGTTTTGTGGTCTGTAAATAGTAACCATCTTTTCTGCATGTTAATGAAGGTAGCTAATGTTGAAATGAACTTTTGAGGTTTCAGTCCGTGGCGGATCCAGAATTTTTTATCAAAGGGTGTCAAAATATAAATAATTAGATACATCAAAAGTCCAGGGGAGTCAACCTATAGTAAATATACATAAAATAAAAAACGTTATCTAGCAAAATAGTGTAATTTTCCGGCGAAGGGGTGTCACCCCTTGCTTCAATGTGGCTCCGCCACTGGTTTCGGTCTTTTAATCCAGAAAAGCCAGCTGATTTATTTTTAATTCCCCCCACCCCCACCACCTTTTTCCTCTGGATCTAAGCTGAGCAGATAATTGGTTTTTGCTGATTAGTATTGCCACGTTAAAGAAGAGACTAGTATCAAAAAGTTTTGAGAGTCAGCTTATTTTAGCACAAGCAAATAACACTAGCAATCTAGCATGTATCCATGAAGAAGGTATATCCTGAAAAAGTTGAAACACGAGTGTGGGATAAATTTGCTTTTTCTATTTGATACCATTTCTAACCTAATTTCAATCTTAAATTTAAGTATCCATTATGTGTGTATATACCCCCTAGAGCTCGGAGACCTGTTTCCTATTAGAGATTGTTGGTTTGGACCTTCTGGTGCGAATAGTATTCCCTTTTCTTCAGTAGATGTTTGCTTTCTTTTTTTCCTCAGGTTGACTTGTTCTCCATGAAGTGTTGAATGCTTTGCATATTAATGATATCAACGTCAAGTCTTTCTAATTCTATGGCTTGAAGGGAATGCCTAAACATATGAATTATGTTTTAGCCACGCATCTCTTCTGTTTTAATGTCTCTCAATTCCGGTGTCCTGAAAGAGGTAAAACTTTGTAGAAATACACTTAAGGAAAAATGTGGGCTAAATAAAAAATGTGTATATGGTAATGAAGGCGAAGAAGTATATTTCATTATCTAAAATAGTGAAATACCTTTAGCTTTCTGTTATTATTGTTAATGACTAGTCATCAACAGCTGTCCAATAAGTTGCTCAAATTTGGGGACTATTTTAAGATTCCAGATTCCACAATGAACTATTTTCCGTAAGCTTCCTGGAGGTCACGGGTTCAAGCCGTGGAAACAGCCTCTTGTAGAATGCAGGTTAAGGCTGCGTACAATAGACCCTTGTGGTCCGGCCCTTCCCCGGACCCCGCGCATAGCGGGAGTTTAGTGCACCGGGCTGCCTTTTATCCTTCTTTTGCTCAGTTCATCTTTTACATTCAGTATCTCTAGTTGTTATCATTAGCCGTGTTATAAATGTCAGTGTAGACCAACTTATATCTCATCTTGATGCTTTTCCTTCAAGGGACCAACAGTTTTATGTTTTTCTTCCCTAAAATGAATATCAATTTATGTCTGCGTATCAAATTGCTCTCAGGTGTATGATGTAACTCCATTCATGGATGATCATCCTGGTGGTGATGAAGTTTTGCTTTCAGCAACTGGTAATCCCTTTCTTCTCACTTCAGTTTATTTGGGTCATAAGTGTCGTGTGGCATGAATACTGAATTTTGGTTTATAATTGAACAGGGAAAGATGCAACCAATGACTTTGAAGATGTTGGCCACAGTGATTCTGCTAGAGAGATGATGGATAAGTATTACATTGGGGATATCGACGTGTCAACAGTTCCCCTAAAGCGTGCTTATGTTCCACCGCAACAAGCCCCATACAATCCGGACAAGACACCAGAATTCGTTATCAAAATTCTACAGTTCCTTGTCCCCCTCTTGATCTTGGGCTTGGCCTTTGCAGTACGACACTACACCAAGGAGAAGTAATTCTTTTGGATCAGTCCACTTATTCTTGATTTATGTAGTTGTTGAACGAAGACTTGGTTTATCTGTTTTAGTTCATTATCGAGCTGCAACAACTGAATGTGATCATCAATTTTGTACTGTCCTTTCCAACTGCTTTGTCTGATGCCTCCTATTGGAAACACTAGATTTGATTTTGGCTTGTGTTTTTTGATATTTGAGATTTTCTCGTTTCCATTTTTAGATTTCTGTTTGTTCTTCTATTGTATACTGGTTAATTAGTTGCAACCAGCCTACTGAATTTTGGGGTAAAAATAGAAGTAGTGAATGAAGTGAGAGGAGAATCATGAGTAATCAGGTTTAAATTTTAGCACGACAAAGTGTGTTAGGTAATTTCTTTTATCTGTCCAAGCCTTGGAGGGTAGAGTTATCAGATACTTATGCTGGTGGGAGGTAGCATATATCCGATTGAACTAATCAGTTTAGTAAAGTCATCGTGTTAGCTCATACACTTTTTGTTTTGTTTTTATTCATTAGTGTATTAGAAAGATTATCAATATAAAGTAACGAATTGTAGGACATGATGTTACAGTATCCAATATTGACAAAAAGAAATGGAGTAAACAACCAACACAACTTAAACCAGGTTTCAGAGCTTTTTCAATTAAGGGGAAGTATCGGTACAAATTTTAGCCTATGTTCTTTTTAAAAAAAACCTAGTTTAGCCTATTTTGTATATAATTTGAAACTTCTTTTCACCTATTAACTGGGTATTAAGACGATACGTGTTAAAATTGATGTGAGAGTGATATTTCATGTTTATCATCATACATTTAAACATTGTTGGGTGAATTAAAATTAAAAAGTAAGACTCCATTGTTGGGGTTTTTAAAAGCTTGAAAACTCATAATTAGGTTTTGTGCTTTGTTGAGATTTTTAACAAAAAATGATGATTGGGATTCGTTGGGATGTCATTTTTAATTTGTGGCTAAAATTTAAAGCTATTCGGTGAAGATTTGAGCTCTTAGGTGATGTTTTTTGTGAGTTGAAATTCCTCGAAGACGAACGCAATTTTTGTATATAACATTGTTTCATAAAAACCATCAGTTGTGCAGCTTTAAACTTAAAAATATGACTACGTAGAAACAATGTGTTATGTTGGATTGTACTTTTGTCCAAATCTCTCTAAAATATATTCATTGTCTTCCTAAGAGAGACCTAACTACCAGCGGCAGCTTGTACCATGGGCATCCTCATGTGATCTTCCTCCTCCTTAGAGAATAGATCTAAAGGAAGAGTTATTTGGACCTTGCTTTCCTTTGGATCCCAATCAAGCATGATTTGACCTTGATGCCAAGTGCTATGTCTCTGTAGTCATGTATGTACATATTACACGTGTGTTTGAGGTTTCCGGTAGTCTTTTAACTGGTAGAAAGATGAAACCTCACTCATTTTATGAAACTTTAAGGATGTTATTGGTTGACAGGGAAGCTTTAAGGATGTGGTTTAAATTTAGGGGATGATAATATAGGTAGGAACATGTTCGTTCTGGAGCCCATTGACCTCATCTTAAGTAATACTTGTGGAGATAGTGAAAGGATATGCAATATTACGCAGATTTACGATCTCTTGTGGCACGGTGATGTTTTTGAACAGCTGCAGAAATAGCCCAGGAGAGCTGAAATATTCTGCAGCTGTAATTTAGTTTGGTATATCATAGGAAAGCATCGTTTAAGCGAAGTTTAGATATTTTTAGATATAGCTACTGCTTTGAAGAAAAAGAAGCCAAATTTTCCAGTTCGTCAAAGTCGCAAATCAACCACAATGCAGCTGAAATCCATGTTTTTCTTTCACAATTCCATCCCTTTGTTCAGGGAGAACACTCCTTGCAACCAAACCCCCTTCTCCTGGGGGAGTTGGCAATAGGAGATTCATACAAATACTTCAACTAAAGGCCACCTTAGGCGCATTAACAATAGAACCAAATTAAAAATTTAATACCAAGCATGGTACACAAGTTCAACCATTTGCAGGCTACCTGCAAATGGCTACACTAAGTTCAACCATTTGCAGCCTGCATGTAGGATATAGTCGCATAAGTTATTTCCTAAGTGCAGATTCTTTTGACATTCGCCTGTTTTTTAGCCAAAAGAAAGCAGCGCCAGTACTTGACCATAAACTGTCTTCAGGTAGAGCAGCTCTTCATGTGTACCAGAGATGCCTGCAGATTTCAATAGCATCACCCCGCGTAATAACTTCCGAGAAAGCAACGAGAATAAATTAGTGTAATATCCGACAAAGCACCATAACAAAGGTGGTGTCTATATCTTCTCATGGAGAGTGACCACCAAGTCATGAGCATCATCTAAAAGCTTCCATACATCCAGTTGACCAGCCATGCTCTGACACTCCCTTAAAATTTCATCCATGCTACTATACTTCTCTATGATCTGTTTCCTCCGTTGCAAAACAGATGCTGCAATTGCATAAAGCAAAAGATCATCTGTTGGTGGGGCACGCAGCCTAATCCTACTCCAGGCAGACTTCCCAATCCCGGCCCTAATAGCCGCTTGGTCTGCCCACATTACTTCCCATATGCAAAGTGTTTGCTCAAAAGTTAATTCCCTCCTGAAAAGCACTACCACCATCCTGTACACAAAAAAACAATCCTCTGCTTGGAGCTTCTCCAGGTGTCGATAGAGATGCGAATCCTTGTGCTTGATGATCTTAGAGATAATGTTTAGCTGCCTCCTGATTCCAACCTCATCAAGCCTGAAGTTATGCCGAGCCTTCTTCATGAAACCAACAAAGCACCAAAAAGCTTCATGGTCCTCTGTCATTACAGTAATTATCGGTGAAAGCAAATCGCTCATCCCCTGACAATAGCCAATTTCAGGATCATAAAGCGCATAGGCTTCAAGAATGGAGACTAACCGAGCAGCATGCAGGATCCTAGGGGGTTCTAGGTGTTCATAGTCCTTCAACCCAACAGCCTCTGCAAAACGGTGTGCCCTGCTCTCTGATACTACAGCTTGAGAGGGGGAATATGCTATCCACTCTGCATTAGCACGAATTGCATCAAGCCGAATTATTCGTTGCCATGTACCAAAATCTTCTGCACTACAGGGCCTTGAAGAAACTTCTGTCTTCGAAGTAGAAGAGTCCTCCTTAGAAGTCACTTCAGCAACTTCAGCAGTATTCTCATCCATGCTTTCTGCGGAGGGGACAGTTTGACTAATATCAGGATCTGCAGAGGAATCCGAGTCTGATGACTCAGAGTCAGAGACATCATTTGGCTCCATCACTCGTTTGGAACTGGAAAATTCATCTGTACCACCGGGGTTGTCAGAATCCTCGGTGTATGGGCTCCTGTCCTCACTAGAGAGAGATTCCCGGGCAGTAACAACATCTTCATAGTCAGGGGAATCCATCCCTTCAGTGATATTGCCTTCACCATCGCTTCCCATTCCACCAGTTTCCTTCAGTTTAGAAGATCCATTGCGTTTCAGCAGTCGGCGACAATCTCTCCGAAGGCTCTCATATTCCCTCCTGCACTCACAGATCGACTATAAGGAGTACGAATCATGCAGTTAAAAGGTAGTTGGAACAAATATTAACACACAGATAACTATGACCCGTCAACTGATTACACGCAGAACCCTCTACATTTTTACAAGGTAAAAATAAAGGGTTCTCTTGCATCTCAGTCCTTTTTTCGGCTAGGGAGGATGAATCTGGTAATATTACCTTTTCTGGTTTCTTATACAGTCTCTTTCTTCTTTGGAGCTGTTTAACTCATAGCTGCAGAGAGACATAAAGTAAGTCAATCCACTACAAACAAAGCACTCACTGTCAGAAAAAAAGAAGGAAAACCCCATTCGTGGTTGCAGGAACTCATTTTGACAAATAAAGAAACGTCACAAGGTTTGGATTGTCACCGAACTTGTAATTACACTGATGCAAAAGCCTAGGAACTGCTCTAAGGCCCCATTTGGGTGAGGGATACATTAGACAATATGTGCTTTATCATAAAAAGGTACACATTTCTTCTCCATATAGGTATCTAATCTGATTTAGACTTAAGACACGACTATTAAAGTAAATGTTGACATTTTTAATGAAAGTAGATCTAACAATAGATATAGGTTTTTTCAAGAATTTGAATTTTATCTTCTTTTTTTCTGGTTAATGATAACATTCATTTTCCGTTTAACCATCCGCTGTTCCGAACCAACTGGCCTGACTCATCCGGATTCGCAAAGTAGAAACTTCACTATGGGGGGTTTCTCCCTACCATTGAGGACTCCATTCCCAAGGCCCGGACCCCAGATATCGTAAAATTGTTATTTCAAATAAAAGTGGGCTAAGAAGAGAGATCATTTTGACTTCTTAAAATACCTTTTTGATAATAGAATAGTGAAAAAGTTTTGGAAAGTGTAAGGAAAAAATAATCCCTTCTGGGGATTATAGACAAAGATTTAGATCAACCCAAATACAAACTATGACATTTAATTTGGACTAAATGATCAAGATGTTCCAAAAATTTCGCAATTTACAGATTTATTTTGGCTAATAAGCACTTGTTAGGCAAAATCTCAGATTTGGGCCTAATTTTTTTAAAAAATAAAATGAATATGGGCAAAAATTTTAAGTGTCTTCACAATTCACTTTCCCAATCTGTCGAATCAAACTACTAAGTTCCCACTTCAGGTTACTTTGTTATTTAAAAACTATTTTGAAATATAACGTGCAACAAAAAAACACATGTGATGTTTTGATACAAAATTTCTCCACATTATATACAGTTTTAAGTAGCACTATTCTTGCGAGTACTATTCAAGAAATATTAATTAATGGAACTATCGCGCTCCCAAATGGGACTAAATTTCTCTAGAAACATTGCCCATCATCACTTCAAACAGTTAAAAAAAAACATTTATAGGTGGGTTGCTCTGATGGTAAGCACCCTCCACTTCCAACCAAGAGGTTGTGAATTCGAGTCACCCCAAGAGCAAGGTGGGGAGTTCTTGGAGGGAAGGATGCCGAGGGTCTATCGGGAACAACCTCTCTACCTTAGGGTAGGGGTAAGGTCTGCGTACACACAACCCTCCCCATACCCCACTTGTGGGATTATACTGGGTTGTTGTTGTTGTAAGGGATTTGTCCATTCTAAACGTAGTTCTACATGGTAAGGGTAATAGGATCCAGAACCTAAATTGTCACCAAGAAATGAAGTACTGCTAGAGCAGAGAATAATTTTGAAACAATCTTCTACAGGAAAAATTCGTAACATAATAGACAGAGGCAGTGAATCTACATGCATAACTAGCGGCCCAGCAAGAGGATGTGTTTAAAGATAGACAAGAGTATGAGAGAGTACGGTCCCAAGCATCATCACATTAGAAGCAGGTACTACATCTGAATGAAGCACATGGGGGTAGTTATTAAACATATAATTAAGGGGAAGTGTAAAGAGATGATTTTATCAGTCAGTAAGAAGTAAATATTCAGATGATAAATTATTATTGATCTAGAAAATAGAACTCCAGTGCCATCTCTCGTGGAAATTAAAGCAACTACAATCGGCTAAACAAAGGAAAAGAGGAGACAAAAAAAAACAAGTGCATCATCAAACTTAACAAGGTATTTATTACATGAGAAAGAAATACTTACACCCCAAGCAGAAATGGCCAAACCTCTGCCCTGATACTTGGATCAACACCCTACATGACAGGGCCAACAGATTAGTCAACATACTCTTGTTTGGAAAGCAAGGAAGGGAAAGGGTGATGGTAAAACTTTTCATTGCCTTCATAAGTGGTCAAAGTTTTTAGGCACATAAAAGATCATGTTCCTGTTGGAAGAGAAAAGTCTGAAAATTTTAGAAGTTGGGTAATTCACAACTTTCTTTCACACTTTGTTTTGGATACCAAGCAAGACAGAATGATCTTTCTCCATCTCTACTATCCCTTAATCAACAAGAAGTGAGATAATCTTTTCCATCCTTTTCTGAGAGGAGAAAAGTCTAGAGTAAAAATTAATAAAGTTGGGAATCTATAACTTCTTCTCATTGTCTTTTTGGATTCCAAACAAGAAAAAATGGGTTTCCTCAACTCAATCTTATGTACTCCCTTAACCAAGCAAGGGAAATCCAATCATTCTCTATTAGTTCCTCTTTTAGGCCTTCCTTTCTACTCCTAACTTCTCAAACAAACCTTTTAATGTTTGATTGCCTTGATAATCTTTGTGTACATTGAGATAAGAAAGTGGGCAGAAAACTCACTCCGCTTCGGACTTTCTTTAGAAATTTAACTCCACCATCACGAAGTTTTCCTTCTGGTGTGAAAAAGCCTCTCCACTGTTGGGGTGCAAGAGCACGTTTTCTTTTTCTACGAGACCATGGTGATTTGAGATGACCTCTGAAATGAATGATAAGCATGAGTAAGTATTTTGGTAAACAAGAATCGCACGTCAAGGTAACACTATATCTTTGTTTTTGTTAGGTGTCAGGGTAACAACATCAGAAGCTCAAATTAGATCCATCTGTCAAGACTTTTATTCAGCATGATTAGCAATTTCACAATATCACTTCAAAACTCACTCTAGAAAACAAGGGTTTTGCAAAGGTTAACCACTATAGCAAGAAACAACTGGCAGGACCACAACTCCACAACCACAAAACAATGAGCTGAAGGTAATGAACTTATAACAACTTGAACGAAGGAAGGAGTTGCAGGATATTTAGTGTTCAACCAGAAAGTAGTACATACTATTACTGCTAAATAAAGATAACATCATCTATCCGTGAGACTATCTTTGATAGGTGAGGTTTAGCTTCAAATCAGAATATCCAAACACAAAGCACTCCTAATTGCCTCCAAATAACATTTCACTAAGAAACCATGTGGAACCTAGGGGTGAGATTGCAATGGAAGAGAAGTCATACTATTTTGCTACTTTAAGGGGTTCTCAATCTTACAGGGATGTGGCATCTTCATGCTAAATCAGCACAATATGGTAAACATTTAGCAACACAACTTAACTAAGAAAAACTTCGCAACCTTTCATTATAAGCAAAAACATACGGTGAAAGATTAGAACCACTGCTAAACATTAAATCCCACTGTTAATGAGCCTACCCAATCCAAACAATATCCAAATTTCAGAGACAGTAACTTAAAGAGTGAGACTCTGGCATAGAAACTCAAACAGCAATGCCCAGAAACTAACTACATCAGAAATTCCCCTTCAACTAGTGCAATTTCACCCCAACCCACACCCCAAAATCTCGAAATAAATATATAACATCCCTAGCCTGGGAAAGATGGAAGACAGGAAGAGGGTTACATATCATATCAGCTTCCATTTCATTTGTACACTTATTTATCCTCATTAACACATAAACTCTGTGAAACTTCAAACATGGAAACCTACTTGTGTCACTGGGAGAAAAGAGGAGAAATTAGCAAGAGGTCAACAAAATTGTAACTTCCATAATGTTTAATCACGTAAGCAGACAGATAGTTAAACTATCGCCTGCATACATCCAATAAACAAATTTTATTACCTAATGACGGTTTCCAACCTAGTCTAATATATATATATAAAAAATTACTATGACTTGTTCAAAGCTTATAGCTTAAAGAACAAATCCAGTTCCTTGACAACAAAACTTCCAATCATAAAAATCAAATCTAGACTCAATTAGAGCAGCAAAACGAATAATCTAAGGACCATCCAGACATAGCAGGACTGAGATTGAGCAATGATCTGAAGGATTCAACTTTAGCACCGGGGCACATCCTAGCCAAAAGAAGAGGACCTCAGATCGAGATCTGAAAAACACGTATGCTTATAAAAAATGGCAGATGAATGATCAAATGGAACAGTTATAGAAACTGAGAAGAAGCAGATCCAAGTAGTTTTAGGATAGGAGAGAGACTCACCGATTAGAGGAAGAAGAAGAAGCTGGTGAGGATGCAACAACGAATAGGACTGATCTCAAATGAATCCACGACGATGACGATGACGATGACGATGATGGTGATGATGAAGACGGTGAAGAGGAATTTGAAGACGACGAAGTCTGACTTCGTCTGAGAGCTCTCATCTACTTCTACAACTGACTCACTGTTTTAACTGTGAAAAAAAAGAGAGAAGAAGATCTACTCTACAGATTTCTAGGGTTTCAAATTGAGTCCAGATGTGTAAATAACACTCTTCCTTTTTTCTCTTTTTGGTTACAATATGCTTTGAAATTTGTGCGTTTTTACCTATTAGAGTAGAAAACGGCGGCGGCCAAGGCGAGTCCGGCCAAGGCCGTGACAGCAAAAGCTATACCGGCATTGGAAGGTTGACGGTCCATCCAGAAACCACCACCGTTGCCTCCGCCGCCAACGCCGCCGATGAATACTCCACCGAGCTTACTGATTTTGGTGACGATTGATTCAACAGCATTAGTAGGAGCCCCGGACACGGAGGTGAAGAAGAAGAAAACGAGCATGGAGATTGATATGAATCTGGAATCACGAATCTACCCCTGAGCTGCTGTACCGTGCCGATTAGATTTTCCACCATAACCAACTCAACCTTCTTTTCCCTTTCCCCTTTCAACTGCTTTTTCTTTTTTTTGGTGTTTGGATTTGCCCTTTTTTTTCTTATTCTTTTTTTTTTCACTTTGATTTTGCTCTTCTCATCGGTCTCTTTCTTTGTCTCTCTTAAGTGTGCTCTCTTTGATATCACTGTGTGTGAGAGAGAGAGAGAGAGGTGGTCTAATATCCTAGTGGGTTTTTCTATATGTGGGGATTGTTTATTTTTCTTTTTTTGTAGTGGGGCTAGAGAGAGAAAGCACTGCACATAGGACTGCCCCCTTCTCTCTTCCAGCCTTTTGCTTTTTTGTTACCGTAGGGATTTCTTTTGGGCTTTTTATTAATTTGCGGAAAGGGTTAAAGGAAATTTTATATATAGCTAAATAATACATCTTATTTATTATAACATAAAATATTTTTGAAATTATTAATATTTATAGCTATTTTTTATATTTTATATTAAAGTAAGAATATATACAATTGATCACTCCGTCAACTTTTTTCTCAATCATTTCATTTCTCCCTCGACTCTCTCCCCTTTTTCCCTCTCTCTTCGCCTTAGGCAAGGCCGCCGTCCAGCCGGTCATCTTCTCTAGCGGAGCTCTACCGGAACCCAACCAAATAGACACCTCTCTCTATCTCTTTTTCCTTCTCTAATCTCCACCACCAGATCCATTCGCGTCTCTCTCTCTCTCTCTTTCCTTCTCTTATCTTCGTCGTCAAATCTAGATGTAAAAATCACAAAGTCGTGTTGTGTCCATTACTGGATGCGAAAACAATGGATGAGGAAGATCCTAGGCGTCACAAGATCTGGATCTAACACATATGTCGAAATCAATGACTTATTCTCCTTCTTCGTATCTCACATGTGAGTATATTCATCTAACCGGATTTTGGTAGATGCAATTTGATATTGTATTCTCATATTTGATCGGATTTTTGTTCGTCTTTATTTTCAGTTTTAATACAATGTATATAGTGTTTTGCTTGGCCGGAAGACAGCATCTCCGGCGAACTTTCTTCTTTTCTTTGCTATTGAGTCACATACAATGATACAATACATTGTATTTTGTATAATATACTCAAATTTAAGTATATTTTATATTTCTCAATGCAAAGACAATTTTTATTTTTATTTTTTTGCATGTATTTATGTATTTCGAAGGTTATTTTTTGTGGCAGATCCCGACATTTTTTGAATTTTTGTTGTTTGAATACAATCGAATTAAAAAACAATGAATTGAATACAATGTTAATGCAGTTACGAATGAATATAGTGAACTGAATACATGCGAATATCATTGTTTTATGATTTTTTGTTGTTTGAATACATTTGTATTGAATACTGTAAAATTGAATACAATATAAAATAGTTAAGAATAAATATGGGTGAATTGAATACAATATTGAGCAGTATACACTCTACTTCCTTGATTTTTTATTGTTTGAATACAATTGATTCAATATAGCGAAATTGAATACAATATAAAATATATAAGAATGAGTACATCTGAATTGAATATAGTGCATACAACTGAATTAAATACAACGACATACATCTCATGACAAGTATTTAGTGGATACAGAATGTAATTAGCTAAATTATAGCTACGTCCAATAATTAAGCCTCCAAACAATAGTCATTTCTAAGAGTTCCCCTTAAATATACCCCTTTATTATTAAATATTATTTAAATTTGTTCCCATTATACTTATAATGTATCCTTATTTTAATGGATATAATACGTGGCATACTATAATCAAATTACGAATATATAAAATAAAAATTCCAAACCGACCTAAAGCCCATGACCCATTGTCCCTCATAAGACATAGTCGTCTCTCTTGTGCGCGCTTTCTCTCTCTCTCTCTGTATCACTACTTCCACTGGCAGAGCCTGCTGTTATCCATCCATCATTGTCTCATTTATGTTTTCCATTTTCAAAACCGTCAGCACTAAAAGCATTGTCTGCGAACTCAACCCGATCCCTATCGAAACACCACAGAACCCCACCAGTGACCTCGATAAAGAGCCAAGCAAACCCAGATCTAACAAAAGAATGATTGTTTTACGCCTTAGCCGAAGTTGGGTGATTGTGCTAGGTGATTTAGGGCACTTTGAGAGCCATTGAGATTTTGGGTATTATAAGTGTATAAAATTTGAGGAGGTTAATGGGGCATTCGTAAGATGATAGGAGGAAGAGCGATCAGTCCAGCCAAGATTCCTGCGGAATTTTGAAAAAGCGCATGCAAACTGGGTATGGAGTGGCTAACTAGGTTGTTTAATATCATTTTTAGGACGACTAAAATGCCGGTGCATGGAGGTAGAGTACAATAATCTCTTTGTATAAAAATAAGGATGATATATAAAATTATAATAACTATAGGGGTATCAAGCTACTATGTCATACTATGAAAGTTTGGGAGAGGGGTAGTAGAGATGAGGATGAGGAAGAATGTGTCTGTTTTCAAGAACTAATTTGGATTTTATATAGATGTGTGGGCATACTAGAAGAGATAAGATTAGGAACGAACAAATACAAAAAGTGGCCTACGTGTTTGACAAGATGAGAAAGGCGAGGTTGAGATGGTTTAGATATGTGGAGAGGAGGTACAGGGGATGCTCTAGTTAAGAGATGGAGGATGTTGGAAGTGATAGGTCTAAGGAGAAATAGAGGTAGATAAAAACAATTGAAGGTAATTAGAAAGGACATGACACAACTTTAGCTTACCAAGTACAAGACTCTAGATATGAGCACATGTAGGTCGAGTATTAAGGTAGAAGGTTAGTAGATAGTCAAGTGATTTCTCTCTACGTGAGAGAGCATAGTTCTAGTTTAGAGCACTTTATCCGATCCTTTTTCTGCTTATTATTATTATTATTATTACGATTATTATTATTATTATTATTATTATTATTATTATTATTATTATTATTATTATTGTTGTTGTTATTGTTGTTGTTGTTTTTGTTGTTGTTATTATTATTATTATTATAGTATTACTGTATTCTTTAATATTATTACTACTACTATTTCATTTACTTTAGTTATCTTTACCATTTTTGTTGTCAATATTTTTCCATTCTTCGATATTTTCATCTTAGCTTTTTTACTTTTGTATTTTTTACATCTATTTTGAAAAATATCTTTCTTTAGTCAACAATCAATACAGCCTCTCTACCGCACACAAGTTAGGCGTAAGGTCTGCGTATACCTCACCCTCCATAAACCTTACTTATGGAATCATACTGGATATTTTTCTGTTGTTGTTGTAACCGGAGTTCATCGTCGTCGAGCACCAAAGTGACCACGAGCACCAATAGTAACCATTCACACCAGAATCTTATAAATCTCACTGAATCTGGTTGCAGAAGGATTTCTTACACCTCTGATGAGTTAGCCGGAGTTCGGCTACTCATGCATTGCTCAGGTTGTCTACATCTAGCCTATTATAACTTATTCGGGATGCTAGAAACTTGTTAGAAATGGCGTTACTACAATTTCTTTTTTCATTTATAACTTTTATTTTATTTTATTTTATTTGCTTTATTTTAATTTATTTTATTAAAAGGACGAAATTCAAGAAAAAGAAAGCATTACGACTAAAAAAGGTTGCCCATTAGAAATCGAAAACCATGCTCTCTTTGATTTAAGAATAGAGTTTGATTTATTTCTTTTAGGAATTTCTTTTGGCGTCTTCTTCGTTGGACTCCGTCTTCTAATCGGCGTGCGTTTTTGTTGGACTTCGTCTTCATATTTTGGTTCGAGTGACTGTGATTAGGCAGCCAATTCATTTAATTGGATCAACGTCAAGATCAATGTTTGCATTTTCAACTCATAATCATTTTGGAGATTCTGAGATTGTGGGTTCATTCATCTGGGTGCATTTCAATCCTCACCTTTCAGCTGCGGGAATTAAATTCCCCCAAATTCACTCTGATTTCCCAATTTGTTGTTCTCGCTGATTTGTTGCTTTGAAATCCAAGAAAGGGAAAAGTTTATCGCCGTCGATTATCTATGTTTCCGGTTTTGGTCAAGGAGATAATAAGAGAAACTCCAATCGTCATCTTCATCTTTAATCTATTTTCCTCTGCTACTTTCATCAAGATTCTTGATTTCCATAAACATATCAGATTTACCATTAATAAACAGAATATCAAGAAGCAGAGATTATTTATGGGCTCTGGATTAATCAAGTTACAATTTACAGTTTTTTCAATCAGTTTCAGTAAGCTACATGCGCTTCACCGTTTGTTAACCAACGCTCAATTGCCTTGTACAGATTTTTCTCCATTCATATCAATTATTCGATTGCATTTGACGTTTGGACGAAACTGTTTCAAAAACAACTTTGTTTCTTTCCATTTATACGAATTTTGAATCTTTTTTAGAGTGTCAACGA
This sequence comes from Nicotiana undulata, assembly GCA_005239495.1. NCBI lineage: Eukaryota > Viridiplantae > Streptophyta > Magnoliopsida > Solanales > Solanaceae > Nicotiana > Nicotiana undulata. The sequence continues at coordinate 41,062 of ML258892.1, forward strand.
TTACTGATTTTCTTTCTTGGTAGTTTTCTCTGCTTTTAAAAATTATTTTTCAAAATATACTGGTTTTCATTTTAGGGTGTTTTTCTCTTCTTTTAAAAGTAATCTCAAAAGATATAAAAGGTATTTTTGGCTTTTAAGGGTAATTTGAAAAAGATATTGGTTTTCATTTCTGATTTTTTCTCCCCGTATTCTCTTGGTTCCGTGGGTGTTTACATGTTTTGCAGGTATCACTTTTGGGAGGTGCACGCGCACAAGCAGTAGAGTAGCAGCTATATGTCGGGTTCCGCAACATCGAGAGTATACCAAGTCGAGAGTTCCAAGTTCTATTCGCGGGAATTAGTACCTCCCGCCTCATGTTTCTCTGTCTCTTGTGTTAATTACTTTGTTTTCGTAGTATTTGGTACTAGTCTAGTCAGTCTAGTGGGCTTGTAGTTACTATTTGCTCTCTTTGTTGTTCTGTGTGGTATTTTTTATCCTTTTCATTATTTAGACCTTTGTAGGTATAGAGACTGTGGTTTGTAATGGCAGGGTGGGTTCATATCCTCGGGGAGGTCAGGTGGTAGGGAGGAGGGTAGTGCAAGGGTTAGGGGGTGGGACGGGGCCCAAAGGGGATAAATGGAACAAGGTAGCATGTAGGTTGCGAATTGGATCGTGGAATATAAGGACGTTGACGACTAATTCTATAGAGACGGCGAAGATTCTCCAGAAGAGGAGGGTCAATATAGCATGTGTGGAGGAGACCAGTTGGGTAGGATCGAAGGCGAGAAATGTAGACGGGTATAAATTGTGGTTCTACAGAGTCGTGAAGGGCAAGAACGGAGTGGGCATTTTGACAGATAGGGAGCTTAGAGAGTTGGTGGTATAGTTCAGACGGGTGAATGACATATTGATGGCGATTAAGGTAGAAATTGTAGGTATCACTCTGAATGTCATTAGCGCTTACGCGCCGCAAACAGGCTTGGAAGAGGAGGTTAATAGGTGCTTATGGGAGGCGATGGATGAGATGGTGTGGGGTATTCCACCTATGGAGAAGCTATTCATATGAGGGGATTTCAATGGTCATATCGAGTCGTCTACTGGTGTCTATGGTGAGGTGCACAGTGGCTTCGACTTTGGTGATAGGAACGGGGGTGGTACCTCACTGTTGGATTTCGCTAGAGATTTTGAGTTGGTGACCATGAACTCTATGTTTCTGAAGAGGGAGGAACATTTGGTTACTCTCTGGAGTATGGTAGCTAAGACCCATATTGACTATCTCCTCCTCAGGAAGTGTGATAGGGGGTTGTGCAAGGATTGCAAGGTGATCCCAAGTGAGAACCTGGCAACTCAACATAGGCTCCTGCTGATGGACGTCGGTATCTTAATGAAGAGGAATAAGAGGTTTGTACGGGGTCAGTCAAGAATCGGGTGGGGAGATTTGTCTAAGGATAATACGTAGGAGTTGGAGGGGCGGCTGACGAATATGGGTGCCTGGAAGAGTGGTGGGGACGCTAGCGTTATGTGGACGTCGACGATGAATTGTATAAGGGAGGCAGCAAGAGAGGTGTTGGGAGTTTCGAAAGGTTACTTTGGCGGGCACCAAGGCGACTGGTGGGGTAATACAGTGGTCCAAGGTAAAGTGGAGGCCAAGAAAGTGGCTTACATTAAGTTAGTAGAGAGCACCAACGAGGATCAGAGGAGAGCGAACGGAGAAAGATATAAGAAGGCTAGGAAGGAGGTGAAATTATTGATCACAGAGGCTAAGACTGCTGATTTTGGTCGGCTTTATGTGGAACTTAGGGGCAAAGGTGGGGACAAGAAGTTATTTCGGTTGGCCAAAGCGAGAGAGAATAAGGCTCGTGACTTGGATTAAGTGAGGTGCATCAAAGACAAGGACGGTCGAGTATTGATGGAAGAGGCCCAGATTAGGCAAAGATGACAGTCGTACTTTCATAAACTTCTTAATGAAGAGGGGGATGTAAACATTATGTTAGGGAAATTGGGGCACTCCGAGAGTCACCAGCGCATTTGTCGCGCCCCCTTTTTCCTCGCGAAGATCGGATTTATGACATTTTGACAACTCTTTTAAAGGAAGATGGTTATTAAAAGAGAAGAATCGCCACCTAACGATTTTTAAGGTGCGTTAGGGCACCTAAAGTAATTAACTCATGAAACTAGTTTGCATCACCAGAGATCGGGTAAGGGATTGAGATTATCCCGAGGGGGAAGGTATTAGGCATCCCTCAAGATCCACAAATGTGGTTCTCGGCCAAATAGTTTTCGTGAATTCATACAATTAGCAAATAATAGGTAAAGGGGCTCAGGTAAGAGGGGATTTCAAACAAGTGTTCAAGTTATTGAATTTTGGAAAGGGAAAGAACTACTATAACATTTAAAGGAGGGATATCCTAGGTTTAACATAATATGGATCACATCAATCCAATACCCGATAGACACTCCTCAAAGAGGCGCTACACGTGGTATTAGCGCACGAGTCATCATATCCATATTCTACCTTTTCCCACCCCGTGAAGGTAATTAAAGCGTGTAGTGGTCACGAACTCTATTGCATGTTGTTACCTGTCCCTTCCTATCAGTCCTGGAGGAAATTAGGACTCCTACCCTAAAAAGAGGTTCTAGGTAGACCCTCAGGTTTTAAAGGTAAAAATTCTAGAGCGACATATAAGAAACAAATAAGATTTGCAAATAAAAAGGGGAGCATGGAAAACAGGAAAGGGCTCACATATACCTCCACATATATTGCACATAAACAACATTTCTCATACACAAATTAAGGTCTAGGTTTAGATCCTAAAGCATGGTATCTAGGTGATAATAACAAAGAGGCAGATTCATTTCGTAACTCATAGAGGAAGTCCTAGTCTTGGCTTGCCTATTGATTTTAAGCATGCTGATAGTTAGACAATACACATAAAAAGGAGGTATTTCCAGTTTAATGATTTCAATTACCTAAGGGTTTCCTAGGCGTGGGATAATGCTCAGTAGTTACCCAGATTATTAAAGAAAGCTGTTTGAGTTGTTTTGCCTAAAACATATTGTACCTAAGTGCATACAAAATGCAGAATCATTACCAATTATTTATAGACAAGGTAAAACAAAATTAGATTCTTTTCATGTATTAGTAGCTTAACTAGGTGTTTTAAAACGAGACCTTAGAGAGTGGTATCTATTACACATAGAAAGTTACAGACTGTTTGAGATATGTGTTTAGGCTAAGTGCAATTTGAATGAGTATGACCCTAAGGCATGATTTATAATGCAGTGTGATACAGAACAGTTATATGCAGAATTTCTAGATGCATAGTTTCGAGATAAGCAAGAATGATAGTTTTAATTGTTGTTTACCTAAAGCAGGACCTCTACGTGTATAGCACAGTAAGATAGGATCGCAATTTTGTTAGCGCATTCGTTCTAAGGCAGGAATTAGGTTACATTTCAGAATACATGGGCAAGATTTACATGCTAGCAGTTTTATTGTTATTATTGATCCTATGAACAGGATTTCTGAGTGAAGGCAAGGAATGAGGATATGCTGAAAGAAAAGTAGGCGAATGAACCTAATGTCATGGTATCTAAATGCATGCATGCTTGGCATGTTGTACCTAAAACATGGTTGCTATTGCACATATAAAAGAAGGTAAACTTATATGCATGATTTCTACCCGTACTTAGATTATAGCATACATATCCCCACCCATTTTCACTATCCGACCCAGAATCGTTGTTTACAAATAATTATTACAAACTTCTGAATGTGAATTACATAATTAAAAATAGGAAAAGAAGAAATTAACTATAGGGATCCTGCAATAATAGGCCCAAGTCTCCAGATCCTCAATGCCATGTATCATAACCTTTCATAATCTGAGTGTGTCAGAGTTCCTAAGGACCTCGGAGGATCCCAAGCAGTGCTCACACCTAGATTTCATAGCCAAGATGGAGTAAGTGCAGTGTGGGAATGCCAGCCTTGTGTGTCAGAGTTCAAAGGGTACTCAAAGGGTCCCCAGGGCAGTGCTCACACGAAGGGGGCTGAACTTAAGAAACTAGGAGTAGAGTGAGATGTGCTCATAGCTTGGGAAGTTTAAGTGAAAATAGTATTAAAAACAGTTTAAAAAGAGGATGGACTTAGTAAAGATCAGACGTTTTTTAGAACAAAGGTTCAATTGACGAAAACAGTTTTTTGAGAGACACCAAACTCAAAACAAAAAGAAAGCTAGCATCACATAAAGGACCCAGGGTGGTCTAGCAATCAAAAACAAGGGCGAGAGGTTTGAGGGACAAATACATAGCCTGTGAAGCAGGCAGAATCACACATAGACCCACAATCAAGGGTTCCTAAGGGTTCAGGGGAGGTCAGGGGTATAACTAAATGTCAAATTAGAGTAACATATCAACCAAATGACTGACATCATGATTGAACTAACATATTAGTCATAGGCATAGAGATTCATATAAGGAACAGAGGCTAAGTGTAGAAAGACACATTGGTGAAGTGAAACTAAACATGTAGGGGGGATTCAGAACTCTAATTGCATGTTGAACAACAAAACCATAAGTAGAAACATATCAAAATACAAGGAATTGGACTATCAATAGAAACATATTGGTTTGATGACTGAAGCTTAAATCAGAACATACCAGTATGATGAAGAAAGGAGTAATACAAGCAAAGATAGGAGATGCATAGTAGTTAGCCTTGGCTTGCAGCCGGCTAACTTAAAGTAATAGCAAGTAGCACAAAAGAGAAGATAGAGAGAGTATGAAACTTTAGTTGTTAAAGAGAGAGTGCACATATCAGTTTGTATCTATGTTTGTGTGTGTTAAAGAAAGATTAAAGTTATAGCTTTTTGAAATCGAGTAGAAAATAAGGTGACAAGTACTGGTTTAACATAATAATGGAAGTAATATTCAATCAGAATCAATCACAGGCCTGGACCCCCTTTGATTAGGGAGTCCTAATTCAAACGGACATACTTGGTGTTACATAAGGAAAGAATCAATTACGAACTAATTTTACTATAGCAGGAGTAGTAAGGCATGTAGCATGTGATAAAGGTGATAGTTTCTAAGAGTCCACCAAACAGTAGAGTTACCAGGTCCTCTACTAGTTCCCACAGAGATATATACTAGAAATACAAGTAAAACGAAAAAGGATTTTTACGTGGAAAAATCCCACTCAAGGGGACAAAAACCACGACCTACACTTGTAGGATTTGAACTTCACTAACTTTTAATCTAAACTATTACAAGCCACTTTATAAAGATTTACTTACAGAGACTTCAACACTCTAACTTGTAATACTCATTACAAGCCACTTTGTCACTTACTAGTTACAAAGACTTTGACCTATGACTAACTTTAGTCACACACAAATACTGATGAATAAAAGGTCAAAAGATTCCTAACTAGTTGCTTCTACAAAATCTAGTAGGATACAATGAAAACAAAACACAAGATTACAACTCAACTAAGGACACTAACAACACATGATGAAACTGGTCCGTCTTGGTGGAGTTGTCTTCTTGCTCTTGAAACACTTGAGTCTTTAATGCTAGAGAGAACTTTAATGCTTGAGAGAGTTCTTAGTAAATGCTCAAGTGAATATCTTGTTCTTCTTCAAAACAAGATATTAAAGACCTTGGCACATTCCAAGAAGGATGTCCCATATCTTGAAAGTGCATTCCATAACCAATGGGAAGTGACTGTTGCATTGTTACTGCACTGTAGCGTGTACAGTTGCAGGCAGTCACTTTTCTGTCACAACTTTTTACAGTTGTAGAGTTGACCTGTACTTTCGTATGTGAGTCTGCTAGGGGATCATGTCCTCCAACTGGTCCCTTGTTGTTAACAGTACACTGTTCGGAATTCCTTGAGTTGAAGTTGGGTTATGTTGTTTATATATCAGGTCATTTCTCTGGTTGTTGGATCATCAAAATAGAATATAACCCATCAATTTTCCCCTTTTTGATGATGACAAACTTTTATAATTGGGAGGTATTTAAGTGATCAATTTTATACACTGACACTAGTAGATGCATGACAAATGATCGACCACGTTCTTGGAGAGTTCCTCCTGTTGATGTGCTTCCCCCTTAATCCCTGCCCATTTAATTTAAAGAGTCAAAAATGTCCCAATTATCCCCTAACTTCCCCTTTTTGGCATCATAAAAAGGCATAACCAGGCAAAAGGCGTAAGGAAGTCCATTAAAGGTAACTCATGCCCCTTGTGTGCACACAACATGATAGAAAACAGAGTAGTAAAGTAGACAAGCATCAATAAGAACATTAAAAGACTGATTTCATTAAAAAAAATGAAAGAGACAAGAGGAAGTCTTTACTTGAAAGTCAAAGGCTTCATTTGGATTTTGCAAAACAGGAATAGCTAGGTGTTATCCAATCCCAGACAGACAAAAAGAAAAAGCACAAAAACTGAAAAACATACATATGATAAGATAGCAGGAGAAGATAGATCCTAAGGGGCACTAGATGAGGAAGGCTTAAAAGAGGAGGCACTGAGAGTGCGAAGGACCATGTCCATGCGGGCATTTGCAGAGGACTGTTCCTGGAGTAGTTTTTCTTTCAGGATCTCCACTTGTTGTTTCAACTCAGCATTCTCCTTGGTCAGGCGTACCACTTCTTCATTATATGAGCTACTAGAACCAGGTCCCTTATCTGATTGACCTAACACCTCCAAAATAGCAATTTGGGCTTTTAACCTCTTGATGGTGTCCTGGGCAGCATTCAAGGCATTGATCATCTGAGAGATGGTGGACGTACTTCCCCCAGCTTTCTCAAGGCACTCACATTCTTCCAGAGTGGTCTTTGAGAAGCTTTGTTTGCGAGTCCCAACCCGAGGATTGCCAAGGGGAGCCTAGTAATGCTCAAAGATACGAGTGAGCAGAAAGCCATAGGGGAGACCATGATTCCCATCCTTGACAGAGACAACCTTCTCCATGTGGTTGATCATAAGAGCGGGCAGGTTGACAGGCTTGAAATTTTCAAATGCATCCATCAGAATCAAATCAGCCCTGGAAGCAACCGAGCGCCTTTCAGCTCGAGGAAGAAGAAATTTGTTTACCAACTCAAAGCGAAGTTGGTAGACAGGCAGCATAACCTTCTTGTGCACCCGGTCCCCCTGCTGAATTGACCCAGGCTTAACTATAACTTTCCGAAAAACACTGCTACATGCATTTTTATCAGGGTCCACTGAAGATAGCCCCTCCGATGGAACATCTAGAATTTTTCGCAGGGCAGCGTCATCAAAAACGATATCCACACCTCCTACCAGCACACAGACATGACCATCTTCAGAAGGAAGATGGTAGCATAGAACTCCTTCACCGCGTCTTCATATACTTTAGGTCCACTTATATTGAACAGATGTTCCCATTTTTGGAATTCAACCATGGCCATGAGTTGACTCATGCCAGGCATCTCAAGAATTTCTGGATCAAAAGTACGACCCCACAACACACTTTGCTTTTGGACGTTCTCCTTCCACTTTCCACTACTGCTAGGTATTGCCTTTACAGAACCAGGTGCCCCTGCTATTTCTTCTTCCCGTTTTCATTTTCCTGACACCTTTAGAGACTTGCCTTTGGAACTGGCAGACACAGATTGCCGCTCACTTACTTCCCCCAACCACATTCTTCTTGACCTTCTCATCACCTTTCAGAACAGTTTTCTTCACACTTTTATCGACGCAAATTTCTTCCTTTCCACTAAGGAACTAGGTTCCTCATCAGTTTCTTCCTCGACCTCCACCACAGGGATGTCTTTGTTTCCCACCATATGAACATCCTTGAACAGTCGCTTCCTCTTCTGCTTATTACACTTCTTACTCTTTTCAAGAGCAAGATCAACATCCTCTTTTTTCTGTATCCTGGTGGAAGGACGCTTTACAAATGGTGCTAGAGTGCTAACACCGTGACAAAGTTTGAATCGAGCACTCAGTACCATGTCATACTCATCATCTTCATTCAAGGGCTCATGGAGCAGAGGGATGGACTCAAGAGTAAGCGTGTAGAAGATCTGTTCTTGAGGAGACTGAGAGGGTGACGAACCATGTCCCTCACTGGGTTTTGAAGGCATAGCCTCATGGTGAGGAGACTCAAAGAGGATCATGGTTCCTTAATCCTCTAGAATGGACGACACTGCCTACTGAGTTTCTGGAAGGGAGGAGGTGCCTTCAGAGTGAAGGTTTTCAGAGGCGATGGCCATGATATTTTCAGCAGCTTCCTTTTCAGGAGACTTCATGTGAGTGAAGGAAGTCAGGAATGAAGAGTTGATATATTGGTCGGGGTCATCCTCTGAAACTTCAGAGTCTGGAGAAGCTTCAGTGGTGAGAGGCTTAGAGGGTGATACAGAGGAAGGAGGAGGTACGATAGTGGTTTCAGTAGTTAGGGTTTTCTGGGATGAGGCAGGTGGAGGAGAGAAAGGAAGATGGGCTTCTAGGACTGTAGGTCCCTTGGGGGTTTCCGTTACAGGTGATGGTGACAATGGTGTAGAGGCATATATGGTGACCTCTGGGGGAGAGGACACATGTTCCTCCACCGGAATGGTGTTGAGATTAGTGTTGGTGGAAGGGTTGATTTCACTAGGGGAAGCCATTGTCGACGACTTAGGGTAGGGATTGAAAGGGAGAAAAAAAAGAGGAAGGTGCGCTTTGAGTACAAGAGAGAATGTGTGTGTATGGAGTGATTAGGGACGAAGGGCTTTATAGAAGAGGGGAGTAATGAGGGGGAGAGGAAACGTGCAGAAGGAGTTGAAAGGGTGGAGTGATGTACAAGACGGATGTGTCTTGTAAAAAAGCGGAAGAAGTGGCAACAGTAATAATGCAGTTACTTTTTGAAAGAGGGATAGAGTACACATAACTACTAACCTGGCGTATAGGGACCATGTATCGTACTTATTTTGTTTCTTGAAAAGAGATTGCCCAGTCTTTTTATGTTCTACCATGCCATTTCTTTAAACTTTGTAATCATCATGCGTGTCTACCTGCAACGGTATTGATGTGAGTTAGACTTAATTTAGAAAACACCTCAGCCATCTGCACCTGAGTAAGACATTCATAGCCAATTGGAGAATCATGTCCCTAATTGGGTCTCAGCATGCCCAGTGCCAGTCTATTCTTCTCAAAATGTTCTATGCCTAGTGCCTTTGTGAAGATATATGCAATTTGATCTTCAGTGCAACAGAACCTCATACTGATGTGCCCTTTTTCAACATTATCACTGAGAAAGTGATGTCTCACATCAATGTGCTTTGTTCTCTTGTGTTGAACATGATTCTTTGCCATGTTGAGCGCACCGGTATTGTCACATAGAAGTGGAATGTTGTCGATAAATACTCCAAATTCCTCCAGTTGTTGTTTGATCCACAGCAGCTGAGCACAGCAAGATGCAACTGCAACATATTCTGCTTCTGCTGTGGACAATGCCACTGAGTTCTGCTTCCTTGTTCCCCAAGAGATTAGGCACGATCCGAGAAAATGAGTCATCCTGGAAGTGCTCTTCATGTCCACCAAATAACCTGCATAATCAGCGTCAGCATAACCAACAAGATTGAAATTGTCACATGAGGGATAGTATAGGACCAGGTCCTGTGTGCCCTTGAGGTAGCGTAGGATCCTCTTAGCAGCCTTCAGATGCGACACCTTAGGACTGGATTGAAACCTTGCACACAATACCACACTGAATACAATGTCTGGCCTATTTGCTGTGAGATAGAGAAGAGAGCCAATGATCCCTCTGTACATAGTTTGATTTACAGGAGATCCAGAATCATCCATGTCAAGTTTGGTGGCCCTAGCAATGGGTGTATCAATCACTTTGGAGTCCTCCATGTCAAATATGTTGAGCAATTCCTTGATATATTTCTGCTGACTGATGCATGTACCCTTGGTGGATTGTTTAACTTGAAGACCCAGGAAGAAGTTCAGTTCCCCCATCATGCTCATATCAAACTCACTTCCCATGAGCATTGCGAATTCCTTGCATAGTGAATCTGTTGTAGCCCCAAAAATAATATCATCGACATACACCTGGACAATAAGAAGGTTCCTTCCTCGTTTCTTCAGAAAGAGGGTGTTGTCAATCTTCTCTCTTGTGAATCCATTGTCTAGCAGAAACTTGGACAACCTTTCATACCAAGATCTAGGAGCTTGCTTCAACCCATACAAGGCTTTATCTAGTTTGAACACATATTCTAGGTGAGCATGACTCTCAAACCCAGGGGGTTGCTTGACATACACTTCTTCCTTGAGGTAACCATTTAAGAATGCACTTTTCACATCCATTTGAAATAATGTGAATTCCATATGAGATGAAAAATCAATGAGGATTTGAATGGATTCCATACGAGCAACTGGAGCAAAGGTTTCATCATATTTCTGGTAGTTTTCCCATTTTCATCCAGCTTGTTCCTAAACACCCACCTGGTTCCTATGATGGTTCTGTCTGAAGGCCGAGGTACCAGATGCCATACTTTATTTCTTTCAGACTGATGGAGCTCCTCTTGCATATCAATAATCCAATCAGCATCCTTCAGGGATTCCTTAATATTTTTGGGTTCAACTTGGGATAAAAATGCTGAGAAGGTTGGGGAATTTCTGGTTTTAGATCTAGTTTGAATTCCGGAATCAAGAGGGGTTATTATGTTGTCAAGAGGATGAGACCTCTTATGTTTCCAATTTGGAACTTGAAATTGATTGGAGGATGTATTGGTAAGATTTCCTTGCGTCTCCTGTTCTGCTACCTGAGGAGTACCTTCCACAGCATCTTTGACCCTTTCTTCAGCTTCTGTGGAAGAGATTGGGGTACCAGGTTCCTCCTGTGGATCTGAGATGGAAGTTGTGTTGCCTTCAACCATTTCCTTGTCTTGGCTCATCATGTCTGCCTTTCCATTAGATACATCAGAGATCTCTCCAGGAACTAGGAGTGGTTCATTATCTTGATCATCACCATTGTTGTCCTTGTTTGAGGATGGAGTTTCATTGAAGAGCACATGGACACTTTCTTTCACACATTGAGTTCTTTTGTTGTATACTTTGTATGCTTTGATTTGAGTGGAATATCCCAGAAAGATTCCCTCATCACTCTTGGCATCGAACTTTCCCAGCTGATCCTTCCCATTTTTCAGAACATAGCATTTGCAACCAAAAGCTCTCAAATGAGTTATTTTGGGCTTTCTTCCATTGAGCAGTTCATACGGGGTCTTGTTCAGGAGGGACCTGATCATGTACCTGTTCACCAAGTAGCAGGATGTATTGATTGCTTCAGCCCAGAAGTTTTTTGCAATTCCACTGTCTATGAGCATTGTTCGAGCCATATCTTCCAGGATCCTGTTCTTCCGTTCCACAACACTATTTTGCTGAGGAGTCCTGGAGCTGAGAAGTTGTGTGTGATTCCATTCTCATTTCAAAATTCAGCAAATTTTCCATTATCAAATTCAGTTCCATGGTCGGATCTGATGCAAGATACCTTCATGTCCATCTTCACTTGGATTTTATTGACAAAGGCCACAAAGACCTCAAATGTTTCATCTTTTGATATGAGGAATAGTGTCCAAGTAAATCTTGAGTAGTCATCCACAATTACGAAGATGTATTTCTTTCCACCCATGCTTGGAATTCTTATTGGGCCACACAGATCCATGTGAAGAAGTTCAAGAGGTCTGGATGTGCTAACATATTTCTTTGGCTTAAAAGATGATTTCACATGTTTTCCCTTGGCACACGCATCACATACTTTGTGCTCCTTGAACTTGGAATTTGGCAGACCACGAACGAGGTCCCTCTTTATCAGCTTATTCAGGAGAGAAAAGCTGGCATGGCCCAATCTTCTATGCCAAAGCTCTACATCATCATCAACTGCCTTCAAGCAGTTCACTTCACTAGCTTCCAATGATTCGAAATCAGAAACATAAATGTTCTTGAATCTTTTGGCTATCAACACCACTTCTCTTGTTACTAGACTAGTAAATGTGCATACTTTGGACAAGAACTCCACTTTATTTCCTTTATCACAGATTTGTGAGACACTCAATAGACTGTATTTAAAGCCATCCACATAGTATACATTTTCTATTAAGTGATCCAGAGATCTTCCAACTCTTCCAACACCAAGGATGTATCCCTTCTTTCGATTTCCAAAGGATACATCCCCTCCCTGCAGGGCTTTCAATGAGAGAAAATCCATAGTATTTTCAGTCATATGCTTTGAGCATCCACTGTCCTTAATCCATTGTAGTTTAGTTCTCCTCACTGATACCTACACACATAAATCAATGGTTATATTTAGGAACCCAAGCAAGTTTAGGTCCCTTGTAGTTGGGAAATGGATGAATAAGAACTCTTCTAGTCCATGCCGGCAGGAATTGATATTTCTTGCTGGGACCTGGTCCCTGCTTAGCATTTCTCCTGCCTGCAATCATCTTGTTTTTCTGGACTGACTGATCCCTGGCTGGGAAACTTTCCTTGAAGTGCCCGTTGTTTCCACAATGGGTACAAAGCCAATTATCTGGGACGGTGACATATTTGTTGTGCGGGTTGTATGGAGTTTTCTCCTTTTGAAACCCGATTCCCTGCTTGTTTCCAGAGTTGTTAAAGTACGTAGCAGTGACAGCATCCGTGGACCAGGTCCAGTTTAGTGATTTTTTAAGATCATATTTTATTTTGCTCACTTCTGCTTGCAACTCCTTGTTTTTCTCAACCTCACTCATATACTAGTCTTGGCCTCATTCAGTTCCTTTTCAAGTTCGACATATTTTTCACTGGATATTTCCTTTCCCTTATTTGTACTTGATGAACCAGGTTCTAGTCTAAGTCCCTGCATAGTTTCCTCTAAGTCTGTGATTACCACTAGAATATCATTCCTTTCCTTTTCTAATTTTCTAGTTTTTTCTTCTATCTCTTCCTTTTCCTTTTCAACCTTTTTATGATGTCCTTAAGGTCCACAACCACCACCATTAGGTCATATCTCTCATTCTCAAGACTCTTGATTTTGCACATTAGAGACTCTCTCTCTTTTTCAAGGTTACTTACAGTTTCTTTAAAGTCAACCACACACACAACTAGATCATCTCTAGTTTGTTCCACTTATCCTAGTTCTATGTTCAATAAGTCCTTATCTTCAACTAATGTATAATAAGTGTCAATGAGAACATTTGATAAAGACAATAATTTTTTAGGAGAATAGGATTTCAGATTTCTCTGAACATCCCTCAAGTCTACCTCTTCTGTGTCATCTTCTTCTTCTTCATCAGATTGAGCCATAAGAGCAAACAATGAGTCATACTCCTTTTCCTTGTTTTCAACTGCCATCATAGAGTTGTTTTCTGCTTCAGTTTCCTCTTCTGATTCACTTGATGAATCTCCCCAAGCAGCAAGAGCCTGCCTTACAACATTGTCACATGCACTCTTTCTGATGAATCTCTTATTAGGGACCTGGTTCCTATTCGCAGCTTTGTCAGTGTTGTATTTGTAGTTGTCCAGCTTCAGGAGCGGGCATTCTTTTATGAAGTGTCCGAGATTACCATATTTATGACATAGGTCATGGTTTCAAGGCCTGCTTGAGCTGCCTCTTCTTGGTATTCCCTCGTTCCTTCGTACCATCTTCTGGAATCTCTTGGTGAGATAAGCCATGTCGTGGTCTTCTTCACTTGGCTCATGCTTTTCAGCTTGAAGAACTAGGTTCTTCTCCTTCTTGGGCTCCCTTCTTTCATTGTCCTTTTTTCTTTTCACCTCATATGTTCTCAAGTTTCCTATCAGCCCATACATTGTTAAGGTCTGCAAATCCTTTGCTTTCGTGATGGCATTGACTTTGCTTTCCCAGGAACTAGGCAAAACGCTTAAGATTTTTCGTACAAGTTTATTCCTAGGAATGACCTCTCCTAGAGAGTGAAGTTTATTGATAATGGAGGTGAACCTGGTATGCATATCCTGTATGGATTCATCTTCCTTCATTTTGAACATCTCGTACTCAATATTGAGCATATCAATCTTAGACTGCTTCACTTGTGTTGTTCCTTCATGAGCTGTTTGCAAAGCATCCCAGATTTCTTTAGTTGACTGACAAGCAAAGATCCTATTGTATTCGTCAAGTCCAATGCCACACACAAGAATTTTCTTTGCACGAAAGTTCTTTTCCACAATTTCCCTGTCGGCATCAGTGTATTCCTTCCTGGTTTTTGGCACCAATAGACCTGCTTCTCCAGCCTTGCACATAGGGACATGAGGACCATCACAGATGATGTCCCATAGCTCAGAATCTTCAGCCATGATGAAGTCGTGCATACGAGTCTTCCACCACCCATAATACTGACCATTGAACCTAGGAGGTCGATATGTTGATTGTCCTTCTTCGAGATTTGGTGGAGCAGCCATGACAGATCCTTTCTAGGTTTTAACCATTTAGAAAGAACCTGCTATGATACCAATTGATAGTTTCTAAGAGTCCACCAGACAGTAGAGTTACCAGGTCCTCTACTAGTTCCCACAGAGATATATACTAGAAATAAAGGATTTTTACGTGGAAAAATCCCACTCAAGGGGACAAAAACCATGACCTACACTTGTAGGATTTCAACTTTACTAACTTTTAATCTAAACTATTACAAGCCACTTTGTAAAGATTTACTTACAAAGACTTCAACACTCTAACTTGTAATACTCATTACAAGCCACTTTGTCACTTACTAGTTACAAAGACTTTGACCTATGACTAGCTTTAGTCACACACAAGTACTGATGAATAAAAGGTCAAAAGATTCCTAACTAGTTGCTTCTACAAAAGCTAGTAGGATACAATGAAAACAAAACACAAGATTACAACTCAAATAAGGACACTAACAACACATTATGAAACTGGTCCGTCTTAGTGGAGTTGTCTTCTTGCTCTTGAAACACTTGAGTCTTCAATGCTAGAGAGCACTTTAATGCTTGAGAGAGTTCTTAGTAAATGCTCAAGTGAATATCTTGTTCTTCTTCAAAACAAGATATTAAAGACCTTGTCACATTCCAAGAAGGATGTCCCATATCTTGAAAGTGCATTCCATAACCAATGGGAAGTGACTGTTGCATTGTTACTGCACTGTAGCGTGTACAGTTGCAGGCAGTCACTTTTCTGTCACAACTTTTTACAGTTGTAGAGTTGACCTGTACTTTCGTATGTGAGTCTGCTAGGGGATCATGTCCTCCAACTGGTCCCTTGTTGTTAACAGTACACTGTTCGGAATTCCTTGAGTTGAAGCTGGGTTATGCTGTTTATATATCAGGTCATTTCTCTGGTTCTTCATATAAAAGTTTGTTAGATCATCAAAACAGAATATAGCCCATCAAAAGGCCAAAAACATAATCTTTCACATAAGGAAATATATACTGGATACTTGGCAACATATTTGAGCACATAAATAAGGTAGGATACAATTCAATTCTAAAAATCAGCCAGAAGAATCACGGATGGGACTAAAATATCAAAGAATCAGTTCTAATTAAGGAAATCATCTCACAAATAAGGAAACAATTTGAAAATCAATACGGGATTATAAGGAACAAGCATAAAATTATATATTCAAGGAGGATACCACAGCATTACTAAGAGATGCACAGAATCAGTACAGTATTAGAACAATCAGACTTATTAAAACAAATAATCATGAAGGTCAGAGAACCCTAAGCAAGAAAATCATAGAAACAATAGAAGGTTGTAAACCTTAACAACAAAACTACAGCGAGAAGCATAAAACTCAGAGAGAGTCTGGAAGAACATATAGATAAGCATATGTCACAAATAATACGAACATAAACCCTAAAATTGGGGCTTCATCAGAATACTTCACGGTAAAAAGAGGAGATTTAAGCAGAACGTTTAAAAAACATACTGGAAATCAAGATTATTACTAAAATTAGAAGATAAAAACGTTTTAAAAAGGGGCCAAGAAACCCTAGTTGAATATGAAGAGTTATCTCAGAGAAATCGGGAAAAACCTTTGGGGAAAACAACGATAAACTCACAATATACATAGATCTATAACAGATCCAAAAGAAATCATAAAACCTTAAATTTTAGGGTTTCAGAGAACCTAAAGAAAATGAGAAAACCATAAGGTTTCACCGACTTTTAGCCGGAGAGGTCATAGATCTTACTCAGACGGCCGGAGGTGGACGAAAATGGCATGAGAAACCATGAGAGGTGATTGAACCGCCTTCTGGTTCCTCTGAGGGCCTCAAGGTGGTGATACCTGGCGTAGAAGTGGAGCAAAGTCCAAGCCATGGTGAGAGGCCATGATTTCCGGCAGGAGAAGTGGCCGGAGGAGATGAACGGACTACATCGGAGGAAGGAGGCGAGGGAAAGGTTCTAGAGAGAACCAGAGGGATAGAGAGAGATTAGAGAGATGAAAATGAGAGGTGTGAAATGAGAGGGGTCTAGGGGCGTTAGGTTAGAGTTAATTAAGGAAATAATGATCTGGGTCGTTGATCTAATTTGATCAACGGCTCAGATTGATCCGGGGTTGAGCCGGGTAGGATTTGGTTTGGGCTGGTATGGAATTGGGTTGTTAAATTCTGATGGGTTAGGTTAAAAAGTAGGCTAGAATTTAAATGAAATGTGGCTAATTGTTAAATACCCATTAAAATTAGATAAATAATTAATAAAAATAGGTGATAATTGTATAAAAATGAAAGTAATGCTATATAAATGAAAATTAAGGTAAATTAGCTAGTATAACGATAAAAAAATGATCGATTATCGAATTAAAAATAGCATGAATGCGCAATCCGGCCATAGTTGCAAAAATTGTATAATTATAATAAAATAGTGCCTAATTGGTTAATTTATGAAATATTTAAATCCAAATAGAACTAAATAAGATTACAAATAATATATTGAGCTGGGAAACATTTTGAAATTATTTATAATATAATTTATGAATAATTATGGAATACAAAATACTAAATAAATAGAGAATGAGTTAATAAAAATACGAAAAATTGTGGAAAAATACCACTCACATTAAAAATGATTTTAAAGGTAACGTGTAGGTTTGAAAATAATTTTGAGGAAAAGTTGGGTATCAACAACATTAAGGTTGAGGAAGTCATGGGTGCGATGGGTAAGATGAGTCGGGGCAAAGTGATCGAACCAGACGAGATTCCAATAGAGTTTTGGAGATATGCGGGTAAAGCATGCTTAGAGTGATTGAATGGGTTGTTTAATGTTATCTTTAGGACAAAGAGGATGCCTGATGAGTGGCGGTGGAGTACAATGGTGTCCGGTGTACAAGAAAAAAGGGGATATCCATAATTGCAACAACTATAGGGGTATCAAGTTACTAAGTCATACCATGAAAGTGTGGGAGAAGGTGGTGGAAGGGAGGATAAGGAGGGTGGTGTCTATATCGGAAAACCAGTTCGGGTTCATGTCGGGTCATTCTACTACGGAAGCTATCCACCTTATCAGGAGGTTTTTGGAACTATACAAGGATAGGAAGATGGATTTTCATATGGTGTTTATTTACCTAGATAAGGCGTATGACAAGGTTCCTAGGGACGTCCTTTGGAGGTGTCTGGAGGTGAAAGGTGTGCCAATGGATTACATTATGTATGATGGAGCTATGACTCGGGTTAGGACTGTGGGAGGTGACTCAGAGCCTTTTCCGATTGTTATGAGGTTACACCAAGGAACTACGCTCAACCCGTTCTTATTTTCTCTAGCGATGGACGCACTGACACACCATATCTAAGGAGAGGTTCCATGGTGTATGTTGTTCACTGATGATATAGTTTTGATTGATGATACGCGAGGCGACGTGAATGGGAGACTGGAGTTCTGGAGGCAGGCCCTGGAGTCTAAAGGTTTCAAGTTGAGTAGGACTAAGACGGAATATGTGGAATGTAAGTTCAGCGACCTGACGGGGGAAGCGGATGTGGAAGTCAAGCTTGACTCACAGGTCATCCTCAAGAGAGAAATTTTTAAGTACTTAGGGTCAATTATCCAGGGATACGGGGAGATCGACGGGGATTTAATGCACCATATTGGAGTGGGGTGGATGAAATGGAGGTTAGCGTCTGGAGTTCAGTGTGACAATAATGTGCCACCGAAACTCAAAGGTAAGTTCTATAGAGCGGTGGTTAGATCGACCATGTTGTATGGAGCTGAGTGCTGGCCAGTCAAGAATTCACATATCCAGAAGATGAAAGTAGCAGAAATGAGGATGCTAAGATGGATGTGGGGCACACTAGGCTGGATAAGATTAGGAATGATGATATTCGAGAGAGGGTGGGTGTGGATCCCATGGACGACAAGATACGGGAAGCGCGACTTAGATGGTTCGGAAATGTGCGGAGGAGAAGCCTAGATGCACCGTTTAGGAGGTGTGAGCGGTTGACTTTGGAAGGTACGAGAAGAGGCAGATGGATGCCTAAGAAGTATTGGGGCGAGGTGATCATGCAGGACATGGCATGACTTCAGATTTTCGAGGACATGGCTCTTGATAGCAACATGCGGAGGTCGAGCATTATGGTGGTGGGCTAGGGGGTAGTCGAGAGTTATTCCCTCTTTGTAACGGGTAGTTTGATAGAGTTTTATTTATGTTTATTAGCGATCAATGTTGTGTTCACATTGTTGTTTTGCATAGTTTTGTGTTATTGTCCTTTCACTTATTCGTTGTTGTTATTTTCTTTCTGGCGTCTTTTGTTGTTACTTGCCTTTTCTTTTGTTTCTTTTATGATATTATTGTCTCTCTTGTTGAGACGAGAATCTCCTGGAAATAGCCTCTCTACCCTTTTCGGGGTAGGGGTAAGGTATGCGTACACTCTACTCTCCCTAGATCCCACTAGTTGGATTTTACTGGGTATGTTATTGTTGTTGTTGTTGTTGCTTTATGACGAGCACAAAATACAACACAAAATTGATGTTCTCTAGCCAAAGATAGTATAGTATGATTCGTCTCCACATGGATTGGATTTAAAGAATGCTCTAGTAATTCCTGGTTTAACTGCTATTCAGGATGATCAAAACATGATTGGAATGATTACGAATTACAATTAACTACTAAAGTAAAGCAATTGGCAATTGACTGCAAGGAACTAGTGATTAGCAGAGTTGGGTTCTTATCAATGTGAGAAATACGAGTGTTGACATGGTAGGTGCAAGATCACTATTCTGGATATGATAATGATATATTTCACTCTTGAGGTACTATTGATTCTCACGAATTAAATATGTGATTAGCTTATACTTCCGATTTAGACTCCTCTCTCGATTAAATCTAAAACTTTCAAATAAACTAATGTGAGGTGTAGTGAAACTTGCAAGAATCTATTGATAGGACTGATCTAAGAGAAAGTTCTCGTGAATATTTCTCAATCTTAATTTAAACGGTAACTCAAAAAGCTCTCTCAATTACTTCAAAGAATCACCAAAATAAACTAAGGCATATGCTGCAATAATATTCATTAAGATGTTCCTCTTTCGATTAAACACTATAAAGAATAAAATCACAACTATATTAAAGCACATCCAATAAAGTCAAGCAATTAAACAGTAGTCAAATCCATAAACAACAACCAGGTCACCGAATCATGCCAAACCCTAAGATAAACTACTCTATAATTATGGAGGAGTCATCACAAATATAATTAAAGAATGAGAAAACATCAGTCTAAAGTTACAATCAAACCCATGTATTGAATTGATGAAAAAATGATTGAAATCCTGTGTCTTGTAGCCTCAAATGCTCTCACAAAGCTTCCAAGGTCAAAAGTTCTTTAAATTTGTGTTTTTGATATATTTATACCGTGTAGGAACGGGCCCGGACGAAACTATCCTTTCCAAGCCGAAGTGGGAAAAGTTGCGCGAGAAGATACACTATTGCAGCGCACTATGTGCCACATTAGTGGGAAAGTTCATAGGCCTATTCTTTTCATTGGTGCAGGAATTTTACACTAGCGCCCGCGGCCCGCTACGCATGGAGCGACGCGGTGGTGTATTTTTCTTAGAGTAATTTTTCCCCTCACTTTTTGACATCCAGACTTGGTCCTCGACCCCCAAACGTGATCCCGACTTAATTTCTTAGGGTTTTACTCAGATTTCAAAGCTCCAACTTGTTCAAATTAGATCCAAATTATCTTAATAGCTTGGAATCATTTCCTGCAAGCCATAAAACACGTAATAAGCGCAAATCGCTATTAATTAAGTTCAACCACAAGTAAAATGCAGTGATTAAAGTGCAAACTATGACTAAAACAAGAGTTTCTAGCCTACCATCACTTTACCTTCTCGCTCGTTGACTGATTTGGCCGGAGTTAATCACCGACATGTCATTACCATTTTTTTAGCATAGCGTTGTAACTCCGCTAGCGAGGAGGGTTGATTTTGTTCGTTGCCCTGTTACGCTACTCCAAAGTTAGTGAAAAAGGGTATATTTGGACCTTTTGAGTAAATTTAAAGAGGGAAAACGAGACGAGCGCGTCATGGGTTTTAGGCCGCTTTGGGGGTTTTAGTTTTTCTTTAGGTAATTTTATTAAAGGTTGCAATGTGTCATATTCGTTAAAACCCGACAACGGGGTATGTATAAATGAAACATTTACGGAAATAAATTTAATTAAATAATAGTCGATAGTAATTGAGTATATTTCGCATCTTCCGCTACCTTATAGTTGCACCCTCTTAAATTCCTCTCGGAGATACTTTTGTTTCACTGGTTCACGGATATGTCATTCAGATTAGGTAGATGAAATTGAATACGCCCAACGCTTGCTTATTATCACTTACCTAATCTTCTTCGATATTCAAAGTTATCTGAATTACCCTCGAACTGCTCCAAAGCAAATTTGACCACACATTGATATAATTTGCTCTAACCATTTTTAACTCACATCAAAATTTGAATATTCGATACATATTGCATGTATATTGTCATGGGCGGCTTTCCAGCCATGCCCCATGACCCCTTGGACGCGCCTCGTGGCATCCTAGAAAGCCTCCCAACTCCTAGCGCCACGGACGGACCCGTGATAATTGGCCACCAATTTCCCTCGCTAGCCCCCAGCCGCAAGCAGCTGCCAACAGCGCCGCGCGCGCAGACAATGCCGCGCGCGCAGATCCTGATGCCTGAGTCAAAGTTGCTGCCAATAGACCTGTTTCTACCTTTGTAGAAAACTAAGTCCTTTTCTCTGTAAATATAAAGTAGCTTTATTCCATGTACTTTCATTATGTTTCTCTAGCGTAGTTTAGTCTACTCATGTAACTTTGGTTTATTTTTTTTAAGAATTATTAGGGGGTATCAAGCATTCAAAACTTTCTAGCAAGCAATTCTGTGTACTGGTGTCTCTACCTCTCGACACCGCATTGCCTTCTTTTGTAATAGCTTTCATTATTTCAATCAAGCTTTTATAAATCTCATTTCTGTTCTCTCAAATTGTTGGCATTGGTTTTCCCACACAACACTGACAATCTCGTCTAGCGTGTGGCGAGGACCTCATTTGGCGGACAACAACCACCCTGACATCGGTTGCTTAGACTTACGTCGCCCTTCCAAGGAATCTCAGGAAGGCGCCGCGTAACAGTTGGTATCAGAGCCTAGGCTCGACATCGGACAAGGGAACGCATTGACATTACCACCATTTCTTACCATGGTGAATCATGGGGACCGCATTGCGGCCCTTGAAGAGACGGTTGACGTACTACAACCCATTGTGGATACGGTGCTGGAACTGAAAAACAACCTACTGCAAAGGTTGGACGACCTGGACCGCAGAATGGCCCAGGCCAAAGTTGACATAGGAAACATGAGTCGCGACTCTGAAGGAGACCGGCAAACGGCAGCTACTGAGGCAGCCAAATTTTTTGATAAATTCGAGGGCCTCCAACATGAGCGCGCCGAGAATTTAGCCCACAGGGCATAAGAGGCAGACAGGATGACTGCCATGCAGCAAACTATCGACAACTTGACAGGCCAGCTCAACATTGTCAATGCTGCTCTACAAGGCTTGCTTCGAGGCAGTGGAAATCAAATCGGGGGCGTTGTGAACCCCGCTCCCTTGGCACAGAAGCTAAAAATTCCTTAGCCAAAGCCATATAGTGGGGCTAGGAATGCTAAAGAAGTGGAAAATTTCATTTTCGACATCGAGCAGTATTTCGATGCCGTGGGAGGCCTAGAAGAAGCCAAGAAGGTAGCAATTGCTGCCATGTATCTTCAGGGTGATGCTAAGCTCTGGTGGCGAGTGAAGTACGAAGCCATCAAGGCCTGGGCGGAACTGAAGGCAGCCATACGTCTACAGTTCTTTCCCGAATATGTTGAGTACAATGCAAGGAGGAAACTACGGGAGCTCCGTCAGACCAAATCAGTGGGGGACTACGTGCGAGAATTCTCTGCACTCATGGTGAACATTCGCGACATGGGGGACAAGGACAAGCTCTTCACTTTCCTGGAAGGGTTGAAACCTTATGCCCGCATGGAAATGCAAAGACAAAGGGTATATACCCTTCCCAAGGCAATCCAAGCAGCGGAATTCCTTGGGGACTACCAAATGGAGACTCGGAAGGATAGGCCGAAGCCGCATGTCCGAGCGGGTTACAAAGGGGGCCAGCCTACCAATGGTGGCCCTAACAGAGGTGGGGGAGACCGGAGTGCAGGCAAATCTAAGGCTTCCTCCTCATGCAGCAACAATGCTGCATGAAACAACAATGACCGGGGGAGAAAGACACCCTCAGGGTGCCGTCATTGCAGCGGGCCACATTGGAATAATGAGTGCCCACATGCACAGATGAATGCCCATCAAGCTTATGATGATGGGACAGATGATGAAGCTGATGATGATGAACAGACCGAAGCAGTCGGTGCGTTCAACGCCATTGTGGGTTCTGTTTATGAGGCATTAACCGAAACCAGTGCAGGTATCCGCAAGAAGACAGACCCCCGTCCAGTCGCCAAGAAGGGGGTAAAGAATAATAATAAAGGGACTCCTCCTAAGCAAGAGAGGACCTTGATGTTCGTTGAACTGAGGGTAAATGGTAAACTCATTCGGGCGATGATAGATACAGGTGCTACTCACAACTAATTGGCCTCAACTCAGGTGGAGCGTCTTGGGTTAATTGTGGGAAAGGTTCGGGGTCATGTCAAGGCTATTAACTCACCTCCTCAGCCAGTGGGTGGAATAGCCAAATAAGTACCAGTGAAGATGGGGCCTTATGAAGGAAAGTTCACCTTGCACGTGGTGATCATAGACGACTTTGAGCTGATAGTGGGACTGGAATTCTTGAGGCAGACCAACACCATTCCCGTCCATACGAGGACATGCTTCTAATGATGGGAGTAAACGGGGCCACACCCTGTACTATTCCGTGCATATCCATGAAGATGGCGCCGAGAACATCTCGGCCTTGCAATTGAAAAAGGGAGTCAAGAGACATGAACCAACATTTGTAGCTACCCTATGCATTGAAGAGGTAGAACGCTCATCGAGTCCACTTCCTACACCCGTAAAGGAGCTACTACTGGAATTTGAAGATGTCATGCCACAGGAAATGCCGAAGCGACTTCCGCCTAGGCGCACTGTGGACCATGAGATTGAGTTGGTGCCGGGTGCGAAGCCACCTGCCCGGGCACCCTACAGAATTCCACAACCCGAACTCACCGAGCTTCGAAGACAATTGACGGAAATGCTAGACACAGGGATCATTGTACCCTCCAAGTCCCCACATGGGTCCCCTGTGCTTTTCCAGAAGAAACATGATGGTAGTCTACGCCTCTGCGTGGATTATCGGGCATTGAACAAAATTACTGTGAAGAACAAGTACCCTATACCACTCATGGCAGACTTGTTCGATAGATTGGGGAGTGCTACAGTATTTACAAAAATTGACCTGAAGACAGGGTATTGGCAAGTCCGGATTGCGGAGGGCGACGAACACAAGACGACCTGTGTGACAAGATATGGGTCGTTCGACTTCCTAGTCATGTCGTTCGGCTTAACTAATGCCCCAGCCACATTTTGCACCCTGATGAACCAGGTCTTCCGAGAGTATATTGATGAATTTGTGGTGGTCTATTTGGATGATATTGTGGTCTATAGCCAAACACTGTAAGAACACCTGGAGCACTTGCGGAAGGTCCTAACCCGATTGCGGGAGCATGAATTGTACGCAAAGCTATCCAAGTGTGACTTTGCTCAGAGACAGATCGACTTCCTCGGGCATGTCATTGAGGAAGGGTGGATTAAGATGGACCAGCAAAAGATCCAAGCCATCACAGATTGGCCGCCACCCAAGGATATCCATGCCTTGAGGTCATTCCTTGGCCTATGCAATTTCTATCGGCGGTTTGTGAAGAACTACTCTCTCATCGCAGTACCATTAACTGAACTCCTCAAGAAGGTCACGCCTTGTGATTGGGGTCCTGGGCGAGCGGAGGCCTTTGATGCATTAAAATCGGCTATGTCTAGTAGTCCTGTCTTGGCCCTTCCTGACTTGGCCAAGCCATTCGAGGTGCAAACAGATGCTTCTGACTATGCTCTTGGCGGGGTATTACTACAAGACGGGCATCCCGTAGCACATGAGAGCCGGAAGCTGAAGGATGCAGAACGGCGTTACGCCGCCCACGAGAAAGAATTATTGGTTGTCGTTCATTGCTTACGCCTTTGGAGGCATTATCTACTTGGATCACCGTTCGTGGTCAAGACAGACAACACGGTTGTTATTCATTTCATGACCCAGCCGAAGCTGAATGGCAGACAGGCCCGATGGCAGGAACTCCTAACGGAATTTAACTTCAACTTGGAGTACCGAAGTGGGAAGTCTAATCAGGTGGCTGATGCACTCAATCGCAGAGCGGACCTAGCATCGGTGTGCCTACTCGCCACCCTAAGGGGGAGCGCAGTAGCCACCACCATTAAAGACTAAATACAAGATCTACTCATCAAGGATCCCGTTGCATAGTATTTGGTTGATCTAGTAGGACATGGCAAGACTCACCAGTTCTATATGGAGGATAGTTTCCTGAAGGTAAAAGGGAACCGAATTTATGTTCCAAAGGGAGGAGATCTGAGAAGAACTCTCTTGGCAGAATGTCATGACACTCTGTGGGCCGGCCATCCCGGCGAAGAACGCACCACGACTTTGCTTCACCGTGAATATTATTGGCCCCAAATGGTCGACGACGTCACACAGTATGTGAGGACTTGTCTAATATGCCAGAAGGACAAGTCCGACCGCTTGACACAAGCGGGACTCCTAGAACCTCTAGTTGTTCCAAAGAGACCTTGGGAAAGCGTGTCTCTGGATTTCATCACCGGATTGCCCAAGGTTGGAGATCTGACAACTATCTTGGTTGTGGTGGATTGGTTTTCCAAGTATGCCACCTTCATCGCAGCACCTCAATATATATCAGCAGAAGATACAGCTCGACTCTTCTTCTCTCATGTCGTCAAATATTGGGGCCTGCCCAAAGACATTGTTAGTGATCGCGATTCACGCTTCACTAGCAACTTTTGGACCCAACTATTTAAGTGCCTCGGGTCAAAATTGAGTCACAGCTCAAGTTTTCATCCACAATCCGATGGCCAGACGGAGCGGTTCAATGGTATGTTGGAGGAATATCTCCGCCATTTTGTTACCGGATCGCAGAAGAATTGGGTGAAGCTTTTGGATGTTGCCCAACTGTGTTTCAATTCACAAAAGAGCTCCAGTACAAACAAAAGCGCTTTTGAAATTGTTACCGGGCAACAACCGCTACTCCCACACACCGTGAATGCACCAAACATGGGAAGATCTCCTCGTTCTACTAGCTTCTCAACAGAATGGAAGCGGAATATGGAGATAGTGCGGAGCTATCTGGTGAAAGCCCAAAAGCGGATGAAGAGGCATGCTGATCAGAATCGTCGCTTTGTTGAATATCAGGTAGGAGACAAAGTGATGGTCAAAATCCCAAAGCGGTACTTATTTGCAGGGGTCCACGACCCTCGCCTGCTGCAAAAATATATTGGACCTTTGTCCATTGAAAGACGCATTGGGAAATTTGCATACCGGGTGGATACCCCAGCTTGGTGAAAAATACATCCCGTGTTCCATGTCAGTCTATTGAAACCTTTTCGGGAAGACACAAAGGATCCTTCACGGAGCCAACTCACAATACCCAGTATTCGAGGCCCCGTTCAATCGAGAAAATGCGAGCTGAAGCTATTCTTTATGATCGGGTAATTCATGCCTCCAGGAAGGATCACCAAGAGTTCTTGGTAAAATGGCAAGGGTGTGATGCAGAGGAGAACACTTGGGAGAGGGGAACAAACCTCAAAGCCTACAAGAGCCTCATTGAAGATTATTTGGGGAGCAAGGCGCCGAGGACGTCGCCAACTCAGGTGGGGGAGAATGTCATGGGCGGCTTTCCATCCATGCCCCATGACCCCTTGGACGCGCCCCGTGGCGTCCTAGCAAGCATCCCAACGCCTAGCGCCACGGACGGCCCCGTGGTCTTGGCCGCTCCAAGTGACAAGCGCGCAGGTGCCTCTGTCGCCCCACCAATTTCCCNACTCTCAACGCCTAGCGCCACGGACGGCCCCGTGGTCTTGGCCGCACCAAGTGACAAGCGCGGATGTGCCTCTGTCGCCCCACCAATTTCCCTCGCTAGCGCCCAGCCGCAAGCAGCGCCGCGCGCGCAGGCAATGCCTCGCACGCAGATCGTGATGCCTGATTCAAAGTTGCTGCCAACGGGGCTGTTTCTACCTTTGTAGAAAACTAAGTCATTTTCTCTGTAAATATAGAGTAGCTTTATTCCATGTACTTTTATTATGTTTCTCTAGCGTAGTTTAGTCTACTCATGTAACTTTGGTTTATTTTTTTAAAGCATTATTAGGGGGTATCAAACATTCAAAACTTTCTAGCAAGCAATTCTTTGTACTGGTGTCTCTACACCTCGACACCGCGTTGCCTTCTTTTGTAATAACTTTTATTATTGCAATCAAGCTTTTATTCAAATATCATTTCTGTTCTCTCAAATTGTTGGCATTAGGTTTTCCACACGGCACTGACAATCTCGTCTAGCGTGTGGCGAGGACCTCATTTGGCGGACAACAACCACCGTGACATCGGTTGCTTAGCCTTACGTCGCCCTTCCAAGGAATCTCAGAAAGGCGCCGCCGCGCAACAATATATAGTCAAGATCTGCTTCGCCTACACCTCAATTAATTCATCAATACATATTACTTTCACTAGTATAAACATAATTACATTAATTATGACTAAGACAGATAAAAAAATCAACCTTGTGTCATAAGCAACGTATGAACTACAATCACAACTTAACTTTGCATGAAGGTATGCGTATGAGAACTACATGTTCTGTTTAATTACTTTTTGCTCCAAAATAATATTTATTTTATATTATTTTCAAGAATATTAGTCTATCAAAATTATATTGTTTATATATATATTGGTGACTTTTCGCAAAGTAGCGTAAAACGACAAAAAGGTTAACATTGTATTAGACCTAAGGGGTCGTTTGGTAGGGTGTATAAGAATATTGCTGAATAAGGAGTATTAGTAATGTACGGGTTAGTAATGCATGAATTAGTAATGCAAGCATTAGTTACACAGAGATTATTTCTTATTCATTGTTTGGTGTAGTGTATTAATATCCATTACATAATTTTAAAGAAAATTATTTGTTTACAAAAATATCCTCCATCTTCTTTAACTTTAAGGGACTTTAAGGACAATTTTGCTTTTAACCATGCTGGTGCATGCATTAATAGTCTTGGTATTGCTAATACCATGGTTTTGCTATTCATTAGTTATACATAGGATAATTCCAAATAGAGTGTATAACTAATGCTTGTATTAGTTATACATGGGTTGAAAAGGTGTACTAAACAAGGTTTTACTAATACACAAACCTAATGCATACATTATTTTTTAATGCACTATACCAAACGACTTCTAAGGGTGTGGGACCCTGCCCGGACCGACATAGGAGGTCGGGTAGGCTCGGTTAATGAGGTAAGGGGGGTTGGTCCGTTCACCTTTGTTCAATCGGTTAACCGGACCGGTCGAACCCGGTCAACGCGATTCACTGTAGAACCGGTTAATCGGCCCGGCCCAGACGGGTTAACGACTAGTTTCATTTTTATTTTTTTTAATTGGTTGTTACCGTTGGCAGCGGTCAGTTGGGCCAAGGAGTCGTTTCCCTACGACTATTTTGCACAATTAGCACTTATTTGGGCCATTTAAAAAAAAAATTTAACACTTTTTGTAATTACTAATTTACCCTTTTGAAAAACTATAAATACACCTCCTTTCTTCTTCATTTCTTCACTCATCTCAAACTCTTATTCTCCCATTCTTCACCCAAAGTGCAAACAACTATTTGGCTCTTTTTGGGGAATTTAATTTATCGTATTATTTATTATTTGAAGTTTGAACAATTGAACTTCAAAATTTGAACAATTGACGTTTCTTCGTGGTAACATTGGAGTTGCGTAATCATCAAGTGTTCAATTTATTGCTAAATTCGGTGCACTCCCTCCAAGTCTTTCTCTTATTTACTATTTTATTACCATATCTAATTTTTCCTAGTAGTCAAATTTTTACAATATGTTTAATGCTGCAAAAAGAGTTTGTAGTAAGGCTATTAATCAGGAAAATAGGAAAAGAGGTAGAACTTCAGCATCTGGTAGTAATTTAAATGAGTCTACATATGTTTCTGAAACATTACCTAATATTAATATAGATTATGAACAATTACAAGAAGATTGCGGTATAGAAGATAATGACTAAAAATGGAAGATGAGATACCACGTACACCTAGTAGTGTTGGAGCTGGTAGCAGGGGTGGTGGTCTTGGTGCTAGTAGTAGACCACCTGTGGTTTAAATTAAGGTTTGAATTTTGTTGTTGTTGAAGAAATAGAGAATACTGATAGAATTAGATGCAAACTTTGTATTGATGATTTTAAACATAGGACTAGAGGACAATTAGGGGGGACTGGAACACCTAGTAGACATATGAGAATTGAGCATCCTATAGACTTCATGGACAATACCAAACATACATACGTTATTTGTTTGACCACCTTCCTTGTAGAGTTTCTCGAACTTCTGATATTGTCCATGCTGTTAATGTAAATGATTATTTGACAATTACATGTCATTGGATAGGTGATAATTATTGTATGCAAAAACGTATTATCGCTTTTAAATATGATGAAAATCAGAGTCATATTGTTGTGTTTATAAGTAGTACTATTTGCGAAGTTGTTGAATTTTATAATCTTAAGAAAAAAATATTGTGTATGTCTTTTGATAATGCTACTAACAATGATGCCGCAATTTCAATATTAAAACTGCATTTGCAACCACCACTTGAAGAAATTTTTTATGTTAGGTGTGCATGTCATGTTTATAATTTAATTGTTAAAAGTGGCCTTCATTTATTTTCAACTGAGATTACTCACGTTGGAATAGCCGTTGGTGTTATTCAAGGAAATAACAAGCAATCTAGAATTAGGAAATTTAAGAATAAGTGTACCGAGCATAACCTTAACCTCAGATTCATGCCAGACGAAATTGTTACTAGATGGAATTAAACATACGTATTTTTAAAATGTCGCTATAAATATAGATTGACAATAACTGAAGTTGCTAATGCGCATTTTACTGATTGAAACCGTATGTTAACACCTACTACTTGGGAGGCCATTAATGATATTTTTCAATTTTTACATAAATTTTATATAACTACTGTTGAGTTTTTTGGAGCATATTACCCTACTGTTACAATGGTTTTAGTACATATAGCTGAAATTTCTTTTCTACTATATGAATTTAAGAAGAAAGAAAAATATAAGGATGATGTTGATGTAGACATTTAATTTTTGACCCTTACCGAAATTTTATACATTTTAGCGTTTAAATATTTAGTTTAGGCCTAATATCGTTATTTTAACTAGTTTTAATTCTTTTACTTTATTTCATCACAAAAAAACAAAAATTACAAAAATAGTTTCATTAATGTCTTATAGTCATACTATTTTACTAAGATTTTTATTAAAAATACCAAAATAGTTTCACTTTTGGTATTTATTTTTGTTTTAGTTGTGTATTTTCATTAATCAAGAGTAAATTTTATATTCATATAAACACATTATATTTTTAATTTTCTTAGTCAAAAATTAAAACCCAACAAGATATGGGCTCAACCCAATTCCCTAAATCCAAGCCCAATACCCATTAAACCCATAAAATAACCCTAACCCTCTTCTTCTTCTTCTCTTTCCCTAATCTTAAAACCCTAGCAAGACAAACCTAACCCCTCTACAACCAAACTCGTCCTTCTTCCTCACTGTTGCCGCGCCGCCAGCCCCCCATCACCTGTCCGGCCACCACTACCCTAAAGACCACAACCTCCCTAGCCCTTGAACTCCATTCCAGCCACCCTCAACCCCATCTCCAGCCGCCGCCATCACTGTCAGAAGACCAAAAGACTAGCCACCACCAACCCTCAACCAATGACCCCTCTTCTTCACCAGTCCCTCACCAAAAACTGCCGCTACCAGTGCACCTCTGTCCAGTCCTACCCCTCATCTCCATTTATCTCAGCCACCACCAAAACCAACCTCACCCCTCTGACCTGCACGCCACCAGCCACCCAACTCGTCGGACAAAAAGCAGCGACCACCAAGCCGCCGACCTCATCTCTTCTTCTTCTTCACCCCTAACGAGCAGCCGACCAGCCTCACCCCTAAAATCAACCAACCGCCGTCCACCTCAAACACGAAACAAAAGAGAGAAAACACGTGCACACGCACACACACACAAGAATTCAAAACAAAAATGGTCTAGGGATTTGAAAAGTCCAAATATCTGATTTGAAGAACAAAATAATAAAAGAAGGGGAAGATTGGTTGATGTTTGATGTTGTTCTACACTGGAATTGCTAGACGAGTTTTGTCATTTAGAGTTTCAGATCATTATTTTGGTTTTTGTTTCCCTAATGTTTCATCTACTAGGTTAATTGGATTGAGTTTAAGAAAAACAAAACAAAATGTTTCTTGTTTCCTATTGGTTTCAATTTTGGAGTCCGATTGCTGCCTAGTCAAGGTTGCCGTTCGTTGGTTCCGATATAAGTGTCGTCTATTGTTTCCGGTCAAGTTTTTGTCGGCATTTGATGTTGTTGCAACTGCTGGAGTTTCTATATTTAGAAGCAATTTGAGGTTCATCTCTCTTTTCCGTTCCTAAACCTTTTGGTTTGAATTTCCACGGTGATATGTGTGTTACTGGCCTTTTGCCTATCTGTTTGCTTTGATTTGGTGTTCTGCGATTCTATACAACTGTTTGTTTCATGAAAATGGTGAAAACATAGAACTCACTAATAACTAATTCATGCTCAAATGGGGTAGGAGCTCGATTTGGTCTAAATGAATGAAATCAAGCATTAAAAGAAAATAATGAATGAAACCAAGCGATGTAATCTTGTTTAGTTTTAGCTTTATTTTATTTTTATTTTTTACATTACTCACTAATAACATGTTTAGGTCGGGCATACTTGGGTAGGCAAACTTTTAGGACGTTTATGTTTTAGTTTTTCTTTCTGAGGCGAGAGGTTGTCCTTTTAGTTGATTACATTATCCGGGGAATGCCCTGAGGACTTTGTGTATATTTTTATCCGGGGTATGCCCCAAAGTATCTGTATTTGAAGGTCAACGTATGGAACACTTTGAAGAAGCATAAAATAGTATTTTTATTTTCACTTTTATTTTTATTTTATTAGCTGGGGACGACCTCGAGCCTCTTTTGATTGTTTATTTTCTTTTGTGTTTTATACCTCAATCTTAGTATTCTTTAAAGCCAACTTAATCGAGTATGCAATTGTGGCTTTCACGGGACTCGGGGAATGCATAACACCTTCTCCCCGAGTCAAATGAACCCCCTACCCGAATCTCTGGTGCAGACTTGGTTGTAGAGTCTTAAGTGTTTAAAAGGAAAAATTATTTCTAAAGAAAAACAGTGACCTGACACACTGAAACCAAATGTGCGACTCTGAGTTAATTGTCACTTTTCGAATTTGAAAACCCTTTAGAGCTTTTTAAAATAGATTTTATTCATATTAAGAGGGTTTGGTGAAGTTTTTTGAAAAAATGGGGTGTGACATCTTTGGCGACTTTGCTGGGGACTTGCAGGTTCGATCGAGTACTTGATCTTGTTGGCTTTTTAGGATATTCGGGTGAGGTTTTTATGTGTTTTCTTTTCTTTATTTGATTTTCATTTTTCTTCACATCGTTTTATTATTTGCTAGTTGTTTATTTGTTTACAGTTTTCTCTTTATGTATTATTGCTTTATAAATTGTCATCATATGCATTACTGAGTCAATCCTTTCTGAAACAAGTCTCGTAGTACGCGTCGCATACACGAACTCTTCTTTGAGTCACCCTTATTTTAGAAGGGGGAGCCGTTGGACGTATGGAGTGGGTGGAAAGTTTAAGCAGCCACCGTCGACCATACGCTCTCCCGAATTTCCTTGTTAGTGAACCCCAAACGTAGGTCAGCCCTTAGGTCATTTTTATTTGCATCATGTCATTTAGACCTAGTAGGACCCGGTCCCAGGTACCGTGTTCCTTTGAGAAAGCTTGTCCAAATTATGTCAAATAGGCCCGCTGGCCCAAAATGACATTCAATCATCCATATATGATACATGTTGCATCTTTGAGGGTAGAAAGGTCATTTGGCAGACTAATATTTGGGAAAGAAAGGTGAAAAATGAAGCAAGTGAGGGCCAGTTATATTTTTCTTTCACAATATTTTCAAGAAAAAGACAAAAAAAAATGAAAAATCCAAAAAGATTTTACACTTTCCCATCATTTTCCAAAAAAAAAAAAAAGAGAAAAAGAAAATCCAAAAAGTTTTACACCTTTTCATCATTTTCCAAAAATAAAATAAAAATTAAAATGAAAAATCCAAAAATATTTTGCACTTTCCCATAATTTTCCAAAAATCACAAAAAAAAAGAGAAACAAAATTCAAAAAGATTTTACATGTTTCATCATTTTTCAAAAAAGACAAAAAATATGTTTCTTCCAAATCATTGTTTTTTTAGATTCTCTTATGTATCCAATCTGCCCAAACTACGCATACATGATTCTCGTCTTTCAGGGCGAGATACGTAGGCAACCCACATAGGGTCCGGTCTTCCTAGTGAGTCTTAGATTCTGGGCTTTGCGGGGTCTTAGCCAAATCTTGCATGTTTAGCCACATTTTGCCACATCGGTCATTTTTGCAAAATAGGAATATTTTCTCAAAGTGTCTTAGTAACATATGTCTTAGAGAACTAAGTCTACAACAATGTGTCATCCCATCTTTAAGGTCCATTCCTGTTGAATTTGCATTTCTAACCACTTTTGGCCACACCGGCCATTCTTGCAAAATGAGGTCATTTTTGCGAAAGTGCTTCATTGACCCATGTCTCAGAATTCGGAGTTCGCAACTAAGTGTCCCACTACCTTAAGGTCTGTCCTTTTTGAGTTTGCATCTTTAGCCACTTCTGGCCATATCGGTCATTTTTGCAAAATGGGTCACTTTTGCGAAGTACTTTATAGGGCCATAATTTTGGGAGTTTTGAAGTCATATGAGCCTCGGTGAGGTATTTTCATGTCTTTGAAGTCGCCTTAGTAGAGTTTGCACTAATAGCCATTTTTAGCCACATAGGCCATTTTGAGAAATAGACCAATCATGTCTTGCATGTGTCCAATAGGAGGTGTCTTAACTCACTGATCTATTTAGTCTTATTTTTCTCATTCAGTTATGGATACATGTTCCATAGCTCGAGCATGACAGATACCCAGAACCATTCTAGTCAAGACTGTTGCATACACGAGCTGCTTGAAGAAACTATTTTATTTTTGAGTTTATTTTATGTTTTTTTTAATTTTTAGTCTTGTACAGTAGTATCGAGTTTGTCAGTCTAGTTAAGATTTTCGACTCTTTTGTTATAGTACTACCTGTTTTGTATTTGAAAAAACCAAAAAAAGTTATAAATGAAAAATCCAAAAAGATTCTTGCTTTTTTTAGTTTATTTTATCCATCGCTTTCCAGAACTACGCTTGATCTGATTCATGTGGAACATGATACGTAGGCAACCAACATAGGGTTCGATCAAATCATTTTGAAAAAAAGAAAGGAAAAGAAAAAAGAAACGGAGAATCAATTTTTGAGACTTGAGGGTGAGATTGAGAAATTAGTGATAATCAGAAAGAGAAGAGAAAAAATGAGCAAACCAAGGAGTGTTAAAGAAAAATGAACTTGGGATGATGCCAAATGACCTTATGACCCTCGAAGACATTCTAGAACCGTTAATTGTTGCTAGGTGCATTGCATCAACGTGATGTTTTTATCTGATAAATACCCTAACGCTAACATGTTGGCTTGGTTTTGCTCTTCTTTGGTATTTTAATTGTTATTATAACAGAGAGTGGTTAGTTTGTGGCGAGTCATCCATACAACACAAGGTCAAATAGCAAAGTAGCCATGACTGGCAAAGAGTTGGATACATGTGTTGTTGATCTGCCTAAGGGGATTGTTGAATCAGAATCTGAGTTGAAAGAAGAGGTCCTAAGGTTGAAAGGACAGATTGCCAAAATATACCAAGCCTGGATTAGTGGGCGCCCCCACCATTATTTCCCACTAACCACTCTGAAAGTCTTATCACTATTCCGCCACTGTCACAAATCCAGATTCCTACTGTTGCTAATATCTCCCCACAACCTTTTCACACTCCACCCCCAAAACCACCTCAAAGGAGTCAATGAGCCATTTTGTGAAGACAATGTGATTGAAGTTGGTGAAGGTCCCAGTAATTTTTGATGTGGGACTCAGTGGCTAATATGTCGAACTTGGTGATTGGAAAAACACTCCTTTCTTGGCTAGCCAAAAAGGAGTTCTAGTGGTTTATTTTGTTGTCATTTCTGTTATCCGGGTTATTTCAGGGTTGTAATTTGGATATGGTATTGTGGCTCAAACCTTTCTTCTTCTTATTTTGCCTAGTTTGTTTTATTGTAATAACTTATATAGTGTCATCTAGGATTGTTCCAGGGTTGTAACCCACATCTATTTTGCTTGTTTTGTTCAAACCCTTTTCACCGTCTGTCTAATGCAATATCCTATTTTTTGTTAGTTCTAGTTAGTCTTTGTTTAGTTCTTTTCTTGTATATAGTTCTCTTTAGGCCAGTTCTAATGACATGACATGCATGCAGATTTTTTTGGCAAGATCTTGAAAGCTAATCTAATCATGGAATAATGAAACACAGTTTGAATGTGACAAAAAGATGCATTTGAGGAAACAAGTAAATATTCACGCATTCTGAGATAACCTAAAGCTTGAATTGAGTGAACCTGAGGCAGTCAGTCTGGAAAATCAAGAGGTTGATGAAAGCATGCAACAAGGAAATGCCTCTCAAGCAGTTTGAGGTAGATCAGTCAGTGCTGAAATGCATTCTTCCCCATCAAGATAAGGTTGAGTCAAGTCTGCTTCGAACTGGAAAGAGTTATTCATTGGAACAAAGGTATTGTTCATTGACACTTTTTGTTCGTGTTGATGCCGTTATTAGATACAATGTATGGTTTCTTTGCCTATCTTCAATTGCATATTTTTAATTGGCATTTTTAAAATTTGGCATGACGAAGGCATTTTATTCTGCTACCCAAAAGCTTTTATCTTTTGCTACCCTTTTGAGCCTTCATTTGTTTTGTTTCATACCCCTCTTTTGGAATCAGAAGTAGAGTTACGAACTAGAAAAGAAAAGAAAAAGAGAAAAAGAAGAAAAAGAAAGGAAAAGAAAAAAGAAAAAAGAAAAAAGGAGGAGAAAAAAAAAACCAACTTCAGGTTGGAACTACGTTCGACCTGATTCCTTTTAAGGATACGTAGGAAGCCTCACTCTAAGGTTCAGTCTCATTAAAACAAAAATAAAAAAAATAAAAAAATAAAAAAGAAGGAAAAACCCAAACTCAAAGAAACTGGGGCAGGAATTTTAAGTTTGGCTAAAAGATATGATTCCAAAAGTTGTAATTTTGGACCCTTCCATCTTAAATTATTTTGAGCCTTCATGCCACCCTTTATTTCCAACCCTGTCCAAAAGCCTACATTACGGTCCAAAGAAAGACCTTCTGACCAATCTTTGAGGATGCTAAAGCAAGTGTGTGGTGAAAGTATGATTTTCTTGAATCATGGGTAATACCTTGTTCTCAGCACACAGAGAGAAAATGATAAATGAGAGAGTCTTATCGGTGAAAACCCTCATGAGAACCGTGAGGCGACGGTGAGTTGAGAAAAAGAGAGCAAAATGAGAGAGGCTTGATGGTGAAAACCCTTCAGGGCACTACAAGTCGACTGAGGATTGTGGATCAAATTGGACATTTTGAGCGCTGAGGCCCAGTTTCACAACTTAGAGGCATAACAAGAGTTGAATATTAGACTCGCTTGACATATCATGCCGCTAAATCCAAAATGCATGTCATGATCAGTGGAGATGGCCTTCAAATCAGATTAGTTTCTACTTTGTTCCTTTTCCTAGGTAAAATTTTTTTCTTGTTAGATACCATTCTTCTCATTTTTCTCCTTATTCGTTCCACTTGTTTTTTTTTGAGTCCCTTCTAAGTCCATTTGGTGAGAACAAGTGAGAAATGACTTCAAAATCTGCTATCATCTTTCCAATTGCATAGAGCGGCATATGACTAGCACATCAAGGCGGCATAATTCAGGAAAGAACAATATGCGCTTTGATTTGATGATAATCGATGTGCTTTAGGATTCTTGTGAAATGCAAAAGTTCGGTAAATGTCAATTCATGAGCAATACATCGGGTATAAGGTATTGGGGTTGAACAGATCAGAGATGTTTTCACTGATAAAGGTTGACAGAGAAACTGGTTAACCAATAACAAACAAAGTCTTCCAAGTGGAAAATAAAGTTATCATGGCAAGTGAAGGAGCAAAAGCCCTCAAGTTCAAGGCCACAAACTAACCACCATGTTTAAACTCACAAGTTTTTCTTTGTCTGAAACAGGGATGAAGGCTATGTTCACATAAAAGTTTGAATTTTGTAGGTGTAATGCCCCAATTCTGCTTATGCAAATGCTATTGAGAAGATCACACATCATCCCTAGGAGACGCACTTCCTAGTCGGGGTCTTTCAGTTTATACTTTTGTTTCAGG
The DNA here is from genome assembly GCA_005239495.1 of Nicotiana undulata. Taxonomy (NCBI): domain Eukaryota; kingdom Viridiplantae; phylum Streptophyta; class Magnoliopsida; order Solanales; family Solanaceae; genus Nicotiana; species Nicotiana undulata. Next base: position 78,252 of record ML258892.1, read on the forward strand.
AAACGCACTTCCTAAATTGAGATTTTACCCCTAGGAGACACACTTCCTAGTTTTGGTTCATTCAAGTTTCATCCCTAGGAGACGCACTTCCTAGTTCGAGTCATTGAAGTTTCACCCCCTAGGAAACGCATTTCCTAGTTTGGGTCTTTCAAGTTATATTTTGTTTAGGAGACACTTTCTAATTTGAGATTTTACCCCTAGGAGACGCACTTCCTAGTTTTGGGTCATTTAAGTTAATTTCTAGGAGACGCACTTCCTAGTTTGAGTCGTTGAAGTTTCACCCCTAGGAGACGCACTTCCTAGTATGGGTCTTTCAGGTTTTGTTTTAGGAGACACACTTCCTAAATTGAGATTTTACCCCTAGGAGACGCACTTCCTAGTTTTAGGGTCGGGTCAAAAAACCTGTCTAGTCGTTCTATGTCTAAAAACTCTTTGCGTTTCCAGTCAAAGAGGAGAAACTGTAGACATGTAATTTTTGACCCTCCCTGAATTTTTATACATTTTAGCGTTTAAATATTCAGTTTAGGCCTAATATCTTTATTTTAACTAGTTTTAACTCTTTAATAAAAATTACAAAAATAGTTTTATTAATGTCTTATAGTCATACTATTTTACTAGGATTTTTATTAAAAATACCAAAATAGTTTCACTTTTAGTATTTATTTTTATTTTAGTTGTGTATTTTCATTAATCAAGAGTAAATTTTATATTTATATAAACACATAATATCTTTTAATTTTCTTAGTCCAAAATTAAAACCCAACAAGATATGGGCTCAACCCAATTCCCTAAATCTAAGCCCAATACCCATTAAACCCATAAAATAAACTTAACCCTCTTCTTCTTCTTCCCTAATCTTAAAACCCTAGCAAGACAACCCTAACCCCTCTACAACCAAACCCGTCCTTCTTCCTCACTGCCTCCAGCGCTGCCGCTGCCGCCGCCAGCCTCCCTTCACATGTCCGGCCACCACTACCCTAAATACCACAACCTCCCTAGCCCTCGAACTCCATTCCAGCCACCCCATCACCACCCTCAACCCCATCTCTAGCAGCCGCCATCACTGTCACAAGACCACAAGACTAAAAGACTAGCCACCACCAGCCCTCAACCAACGACCCCTCTTCTTCACCAGTCCCTCACCAAAAACCGCCGCTACCAGCGCACCTCTGTCCAGTCTTACCCCTCATCTCCATTTATCTCAGCCACCACCAAAACCAACCTCACCCCTCCGACCTACACGCCACCAGCCACCCAAATCACCGGACAAAAAACAACGACCACCAAACCGCCGACCTCATCTGTTCTTCTTCTTCACCACTATCGAGCAGCCGTCCAGCCTCACCCTTAAAATCAACCAACCGTCGGCCACCTCAAACACGAAACAGAAGAGATAAAACACGTGCACACGCACACACACTCAAGAATTCAAAACAAAAATGGTCTGGGGATTTGAAAAGTCCAAATATCTGATTTGAAGAACAAAATAATAAAGGAAGGGGAAGATTGGTTGTTGTGTGATGCTGTTCTACACTAGAATTGCTAGCCGAGTTTCGTCATTTAGAGTTTCAGATCACTATTTTGGTTTTTGTTTCCCTACTGTTTTCATCTACTAGGTTAAATGGATTGAGTTTAAGCAAAACGAAACAAAATGTTCCCTGTTTCCTATTGGTTTCAATTTTGGAGTCCGATTGCTGCCTAGTCAAGGTTGGCGTTCGTTGGTTTCGATCTAAGCGACGTCTATTGTTTTCGGTCAAGTTTTTGTCGGCATTTGATGCTGCTGCAACTGCTGGAGTTTCTATATTTAGAAGCAATTTGAGGTTCATCTCTCTTTCCCGTTCCTAAACGTTTTGGTTTGAATTTCCACGGTGATATGTGTGTTACTGGCCTTTTGCCTATCTGTTTGCTTTGATTTGGTGTTCTGCGATTCTATACAACTGTTTGTTTCATGAAAATGGGGAAAACATGGAACTCACTAATAACTAATTCATGCTCATATGGGGTAGGAGCTCGATTTGGTCTAAATGAATGAAATCAAGCATTAAAAGAAAACAATGAATGAAACCAAGCGATGTAATCTTGTTTAGTTTTAGCTTTATTTTATTTTTATTTTTTACATTACTCACTAATAACATGTTTAGGTCGGGCATACTTGGGTAGGCAAACTTTTAGGACATTTATGTTTTAGTTTTTCTTTCTGAGGCGAGAGGTTGTCCTTTTAGTTGATTACATTATCCGGGGAATGCCCCAAGGACTTTGTGTATATTTTAATCCGGGGTATGCCCCGAAGTATCTGTATTTGAAGGTCAACGATGGAACACTTTGAAGAAGCATAAAATAGTATTTTTATTTTCACTTTTATTTTTGTTTTATTAGGTGGGGACGACCTCGAGCCTCTTTTGATTGTTTATTTTCTTTTATGTGTTTTATACCTCAATCTTAGTATTCTTTAAAGCCAACTTAATCGAGTATGCAATTGTGGCTTTCACGGGACTCGGGGAATGCATAACACCTTCTCCCCGAGTCAAATGAACCCCCTACCCGAATCTCTGGTGCAGACTTATTTGTAGAGTCTTAAGTGTTTAAAAGGAAAATTATTTCTAAAGAAAAACGGTAACCTGACTCACCGAAACTAAAATGTCAGATGGCGACTCTGCGTTAATCCTTTAAAACACAATTTTTTTTCACTTTTTGAATTTGAAAACCCTTTCGAGCTTTGCAAAATCTCTTTTATTCATTTTAAGAAGGTTTAGTGATTTTTTTTTTTGAAAAAAGGGGCGTGACAGTTGAAAATTTTCAAGCAAAATTCACAAAATATTTCTTTCCAATTCGTCCGATTTACTTAATTGGTGTTGTTTTAAATCCTTCTATTAAGATGGCTGATTGTCACCAATTAATCAATGCTTTATATACTTATATGTAGATTTGACCAACTGAAACCCCAGATATGTATAGTTGTATCAACAAGCTAAATGATTATTTACGATAATTATATAATTATTATGCAAATATAGTTGTTGATGTTGCTCTTAATGTAGTTAATGTTAATCCCACTAGGAATTGTACCACTTCTACAAGTTCTACTACTATGGATGATGATTAAATAGTTGATAGTTTTAATATTTTTTCTACATTTCCTACCACTCAAACCAGTAGCAGGAACATTGATGAATTTCAATTCTACTTGCAGAAGCAAAAGAGATTCGCACACATGAATTTTCACCGTTGGGATGGTGACATGAGAATGAAAAGCAATTTCCTGTTCTTTCCGCTATGGTTCGGGACGTGCTGAATGTGCCAATTTCAACTGTTGCATCAGAGAGTGCATTTAGTCAAGCAAGACAACAACTAGGAGACACCCGTCACTCATTGGGAAGCAATGCTTTGGAAGTTTTAGTA
>ML258892.1:85780-107204 GCA_005239495.1 Nicotiana undulata
AAAAAAAAAAAAATCTTGTGCGAGATTAGGGACATGGGGGCGGGGTGGGGGTAGGGAGGGGTTAAAATAAATAAAAAAAGTAAAAATAAATATTTTTTTTGCGGGGGTGGGGTGGGGTGAGTGGGTTGGTGAGGGTAAGGAGTAGGGTAGGGAAGGTTGAGAAGGAGTTTTGGAAAATGTTTTCCCTCCTTTTGATATGGAAAACATTTTCCTCCAATTAGAGAAAAATGAGTTGACGAAGAAAATATTTTCCAAAATATTTAAGCCAACCAAACGTGAAAAAATTGAAAAATATTTTCTTTTGTACCAAACACACTCTTAATTAAAAAATATTTTCTTTAATGTAGCACTTAATCATAATTAATTAATATAATTTAACGTAACTAAATTTTATTGCACTTATCCTATTTTATGCTCCCCTTAGGGCCCATTTGGCCATAAAATAAAATTTCGGAAATTTTTTCAATTTTTTTAAAACAAGTTGTGTTAGGCCAGGAAATTTTTAATTTCCACTTGAAGATGAATCTTAATTTTTTTTGAAAATAACTACATGCCCCTGTCTGATCCGATCGTTTAGCCGCTCTTTTTAAGAGACGAAAATGTAAATAATTTGAGAAACTCCAAAAACATATTTTTTTTAAAAATTCACTTCAATCACTTACAAAAATTCATAACGACTTCCATACACAATTTTAATTTTTAAATACCATTTTTACTTAAATTTTTTTAATTTATTTGATCGAAATTTTACAATTCTTATGTTCTTTGGATAGACCACTTTTTTATTGGTACTAACATCTGCATCTTCCGTAATCCAAATCCAGATGAGTCTAACAATGACTTTTTATTTTTTTTATTTTCTTCTGCCCTTTTCGTTACTGTTGATATTTTGATATCATATGATATGATGGTGTTTCCCTTTGCTTTTTGTACCATTCCTAACTTTATTGCGAGAGCGAATTCTCGAGAACAACGCCCACTCCTCCATAGAAAAGAAATGGGCTCTTTAATTGCTATAGTATAATTCAATTTTGTCATTAAACTATACAACATTTTGTTCACTTTTGTTTAATAAGGTTTTAATCCAAAAAAGTACAAGGATAGACTACTAAAATTATGGTAAACAAACAAAAAAAAAATCTTAAATTCAAAAATACATTTAATAGAAGGTACCATAATTTAATCTCTAACAAATTATTATCTGGCTATTATTTTTTTCGCTTCGATTTTTTATTATTTCGCTAGTGTTATTGCTTACTATTATTGCTTCTTTTTCATTTTTTTTTGAACCAAGGGTCTAATAGAAACAATCCCTCTACCTTCTCGAAGTAAAGGTAAAGCTGTGAGAAAAATAAAATAAAGTTAATTTTTGAAAAACATAGACTTCTCTAGAATATCCTAGTGTAGTATCCTTGATATTTATCTTGCAGACGCATCTAGATATTCTAGAATGTTGTGGGAAGATAAGGCTATCTAGTAGACCCATCTAGATATTCTAGAGTGTTGTTAGAAGATAAGGTTAGCTAGAGTCTTCCTTGTACATTATCTAGAATCATACTAGAATTATCCATAGACAAGTATAAATATGGGGTGTCTCGTTCATTTATAACCAAGTCAAAAAATTAAGAAAACCTTCTTTCATAAACAAAGTTTTCCTCTCTAAAATTTTCCTTTTCTTTTTAAAGCTTCCTCTTCTTTGAATCCTCCTATATTAGTTAACGATCTTGGGCTAGCAGAATGTCTCCAAATTATATGTTTCTTGTACTATTTTTTACATGGTATTGAGTCATGATTGACTTCTAGAAATTATATTTGAATTTGTTATTGTTGTTGTAAACAAAACTTTAGGAATATTTATTTTTCGTCAATCGTCATCACGATAATTATTAAGCTGGATAAGTACAGTCGACTGACATCTTCAGCGTTATAATATGTTCTATTTAATTCTAACTAACCCTCTTATATATAATTACTATAAACTAATCAGTTATTAGGTTCCAAAATATGCTCTTGGTGACGTAACTTAATTAAGTTTTTTTTCTTAAATTTCAGTTTTGTCAAAGCAATACAATGATTGTAACTAAGAAAACATTTTAGAATTTTTCGTTTTGGCCTCTTTCTAATAATGATAGTCTGTACAAGTATTAAAGATTTATAAATGTTCCCATTTTGTTGTAGCATCCAGATCGAAGGTGTATAGTTGTGTCCAATGGTCTTCACTCATAGCTACAGGAATCATTTTGGTAATGATATTAAAGATATGGTGGATCAGTGGCTTACAAATATATAGCAATTATGAGTGGATAGTGCTAATTGCGCCATATACCCAATTATTAAGCATTATACATAAGCTTCAACAAACACAATTATTAAGCCACCACTATACTCCTTCCCAATTTAATCAAGGGTTAGAGGGCGTTATGAATTCATCTTTTAAGGTTTTTAATATTAATTTTTATACAATTTCACACATAAATTTGTGCTCTGCTTCAAGCGTTAGGTTCATAGTAATTGTAAGAATATTAGCATGATACGAATTCATGATAGTTTATTAATTTTACTTACATTTACGATCTCAGCAGAGGTCGTTCACTTGGTGGCATACTCCAATAGTTTATTTACAACTCTCAATAGTAATCACTTTCTAATCTCTTAAATTTAAATGGCCAGCGGATGTATAACCCAAATAGCATCGATCTAAAATCTTAAACTCTAAATAGTCAGCAGATGATAATATATGTATGATACAAATTTATTATATATATAATTATATATAATCAATATATAATTTATATATACCGATTAAAAGAATAAATATTAGATCGGATCGATTATTTGTGTAACAATCCCCTGTCTATAAGTTGTCAATTTGTTTTGTTGCTATACCAACCCTTCTACATTGAAACTTGAACAAACCAAAGTCCAAAAGTATAAAAAGACGGAAAATAAATTAGACATAAGATCTGACAGATACTTACAGTGTGCATGAAATTGAGGTGCGTGATCCAATCCAGGGGCACAACTAAAGCAAGGTCGGAGGTTCAGTCAAAATCAGTAGCTTTAATTTAAATAATATATTCTATTAATTATATATATATATATATTATTAATTAAAACTCAATAATTTAAATAGACTAGAATTTCAAACACATAAATTTAAAATTCTAACTCCAACTCTGATCCAATCCACCATAAAGACATAAAAGGATAAGAAAGATCTTGAATCACATAAAGAATCATACCATATTTTTTGGGGGGCAAGCATCAATTGCTTTAACGACAAGGTATGCAAAACTTTAATAATATTTAACCAATTTAGAGATCCCAACAACCTTGAGTTTAGCTACTTAAATAAATAAGGTGATTTACATAGACATATCCTATCCACAAGAATCACTTTGTCTTGCATATTTTAACTTGTATTTTTGGTCTACATGTCTAAATGGAATAACACACCAGAAATACAACGGACAAGCAGCTGTAAATTACTACAATCAAAGATTAAATACCTTTTACAAGTTACTATGGGATGATCGAAGTTCTCGCTTTGGGTTCGTTTGGCAGGAGGTATTACAAAAAATAATGTAAGTATTAGCTCTATGTATTGTTAATACATTGTTTGATATAATTCTTTTAATCTGTGTATAACTAATACTTGTATTAGTTATACATCATACTTTACATTATTCTATGCATAAGTAATGCATAGAAAATCATGGCATTAGTAGTACCAAGGCTATTAATGCATAATTAGCATGGTTAAAGACAAAATTGTCCTTAAAGTCCCTTAAAGCTAGAGAATATGGAAGACATTTTTGTAAACAACTATTTTTCTTCATAATTATGCAATGCATTATAATTTTACACACCAAACACTAGATAAGAATGTATAACTAATATTTGCATTACTAACCCATGCATTACTAATACACCTTATTCCGCACTACTCTTATACACCTTACCAAACAACGCTGGAGTCTTGTGACCTTCAATAAGGTGCTAGTATTCAGACTGAATTTACCCTAAATAGTCGCACACCAATCGCTTGATAGAAACCGCCAGTAAATATATAATATACGTATAATATGTGTATAATCGTATAATAGTGGCGAAGTTAGGAATTTCTTCAAGGGTGTTCAAATTTAAAAGAAGTGAAAAATATTTCCGACAAAGCGTGTTCAATATGCGTCATATACATCTAAAACGAAATATTTTACCTATGTACACAATGCAATTTTTCGACGAAGAGTGATCAGTTGACCATCTTTATCACCATGTAGCTTCGCCACTGCGTATAATCAATTAATAATCTATAAATATCGACTAGAAAAAATAAACAATAAATCCGATTGGCCATTTACGTAAATTTCCTTTTCGATTTGGAGTCTGTCGTTAGGCCATTTTGAGCTTGGCCGAAGACCAGTCAGGCAACAAAACCTTAGACACTTGGTTTGTAGCTGGTTACCAAATAGAACCAGGCAAACGAAAATGAGTGGATCTATTTTTCCATTTATCTTAACTTTTTCAGGTTTTGGTGTGTCTGGTAATGACGAAAATCATTTTTAAATAAAATATTTTCACGATAAAGTTATTTTTTGGTGTTGATTGCCTTGAAAGGTATTTTCTACCAAAAAATAAAAATAAAGTGAACTTATCTCACCTATTGGCGGAAGTCATTTTTCTTACAACACTCTTGATTTTTGACTTCATATTACTTGTCTTACCAACAGTAGGATTAAACTTATATTACACCATCCTTGATCTTTATATTATTGAGCTTACCTCAAAGAAGAAAAAGGGACATAGGTTTCAGACAAAAAATTGTCTATTGGCTATTCCATAAGTTTCATACATGTATACTATATACTATAAGAAAAACCCTTTGAGCTTTATGATTTTAAACATGTAATCTCATTCTTATAAGAAAGTGTCATCAATATTAAGATAGAAATATTAGAACTACAGAGTTTTCAAAGGAGTATAAAAAATGTCAGTCTATTTAGAACAAATAGAAACAAAGCGTACATTGTATACGGTCAAAATCGAGCTTGCCCTTCGTATGACTAATCGAAACTGGAACGTGATAGGCCAAGGTTCGATCTCACGTTATATCGAGCCATAGTGCGAAGTTAGATTACTGAGCTCGTGCCCTAGAGACCGATCAAGATCAAGATCGGCCAAGATCGAGACCAAGCAAAATAGAGATCGAGCGGGACCAAGGGAAATTTACCTAATCAAATAACGAAAAGTCGAAATATCCGTAATCGAGCGAGGATCACGGCGGAAATCCCGGCACGTATCAAGAAGAGGCCGATTAATTAGCCAATCATGAGATTTCTTACTATATTCAGAGTTTTATCAAGAGTAGGACTCCCCTACTATATAAAGGAGGTCTGATCATTTGTAAAACACATTACATTCATGCAATACTGCAAAGCAATACACTGCCTTCTTTTAGCTTTCAATATCTTGTTACTCTGTTCATATATCAGTGCAATATTCACTTGGTTCGAGGGTGACCGAACTCGAGGGCGCCCAAGGCTATATTATTCGTTCGGTTTGCATTTAATTTTTTTAATAGTCAATTCCAATATTAATTTATATATATTTTTAATTTATGCCAAGTTATATCACGTATCTTTAACGCCACATATAAATACAATTTTATCCGTCTTTAGGGTGAGCATATGTCTACTAAGAAGGAACATAGAGTAACTTATTTATTGATAAAATGAAATGAAATAAAAATTGAGATTCTTAGAACATGTCCAGGCATCGAATACAGTTTCGATTTTTTTATTACTGAGTTTTAGGCCATCTCCAATTTTGTATTATTTTTTGCATCAAATTTATATTTGGTGCAAAATTTAGTATTTTTTTGCTCCAACCCAACACCAAATTTTGCACCATTATAGAGTGTGAATAGTGTTGCACCATGCAACACTATTCATCAACACCAAATTTGGTTTAATATTATTTTATTTATTTATTATATTTTTTTGACTTTTAATTTATCATATATTGTGTATATAATTAATTTTTATATTAAAATCTTTATAATATTAATTTTATATTCTATTTTTTGATATATTACTTTTTGTATATATTATATTTATATAAAATTATAAGTTAATTTTATTATTATTATAATTGTATAAAAAGAAATATAACCATTATTTAAAAATGAAATATGCAAATGTAAGATATCTAATGATGCTAAAATTGAAAAGTGAAAACTAAAATTTATAAAAGAAAATTAACAATACATAAAATAAAAATACATTAACATTAAAAGTACATCAAAGGAGGATACATTTTGAAATTACATTAAAAACATAAAACATAAGTTTAATAATCCGGCATGTTATTTTTAGGTGCATCAAAATTACTAAAATACTAAGAGAACGGGGTAGAAGATTGTTGTGCTTGTGGTTGTTGAAATTGTTGACTTCTTTTATCGATTATATAAGTAATGAATGTGAATTATATGTGATGAAAATGAAAAAAAAAGGAATAGAAAGAATTTGTTTGAAGAAAATAAGAAATAAAATTTAAATAAAAGATAATAATATAATACAGAAGAGAATGAAGAATATGAAAAAGAATATTCTTTTTTGATATAAAATATAATATAATGATTGGAGCAAATTTAGTGTTACACTATTTTAGTGTGAAATTTGGTGTTAAGGTCGGAGATGACCTTAATATTTTAAAGTACTGATTTGACTATTTATATATGCAAATTTGAACTTTAGAAAGTTTTTCTTCAAATGTTTTTCATTCCCTCTGACCTTAATTATGTTTATTTTTCTCATCCTGGACAATTGTAGAAAGGTTCAAATTTCAAGGATAATCAATTGTCTTGTAAAAGTGACGGGTGTCAATCCTCCCAAACATCTTCTCCCTCATCCCCCACAAAGCTGAACTCCGGTGGACTGTCGAAGAAGGAAAATAGGCTTCCTATTTGACGAGTTGGCAAAGTTCATAAGGAAATGGTTTTTGATTCAAAGTTTAAGCTCCTTGGAGTATTTAGTTTTCTCCACACCAATCAAAATCACAAATTAGACTTCTATTATTTTATGATTCGATTTGTTCACGTTGCCGGTGAGTGGTTTGTCAGGGTTGAAGCGTGGCTAAGAGCTGTCCCATATCGAAACCATTAACTTATCTCACTACTAGTTTGTCAAGGTTGATGCTTGGCTTAGGAGCTATTCCACATCGGCGCGTTAACTTGTCAGCCTGCTTTTTATAGAGTCATTCACTGCAATTGAAGGGTACGACCTTACTTGAACAGGATCTGTTCTATAGGCTCGTACCACTGTATCCTTGAGTTCTAAGGAGACAGAAAACCAAGTCTGGTTGATGAGGCATGGCTACGAGACTAGAGCGTGATTAACAGTCTACCATGGCTACTTTGTGGCTCTTGGAGCAGTAGAGGATCGTTCTCAGCTCTGTTCGCAGGCCTGGGATGGTCTCATAGCTGTCTGACAGACTCCAAATCTTTTTGGTTCCTCTTTCTTTCTACGTCACATGCATTCCGCCAACTTTCAGTTGTCTCAATTCAAGGTGTGAAAGGTCTTTTAACCATTGATTTGTTGTCGATTAATTAGCAGGCCATGCCCTCCCAGTAAAGATTGTGACTTTTGTTCATGGATGCCCTCCCAGTAAAGATTGTGACTTTTGTTCATGGATGCCCTCCCATGCAAATGTGAGGGTGAAATTCACCGCCTGAAAGCTGGGATCTTTTAACCATTGATTTATTCTTGATTATTTAGCAGGCCATCCCTCCCAGTAAAGACTCTAACTCACCAGCTTAACAAAAGTGGCAGTGCGTTTTCCAATAAACTCTCGTTTAATCATTTTGATAGTGTTTGAAGACATTGATTCATCCCCATTTCTGAAACGGCAACCTTATTTGTTATTTACTAGTACACTGAAGTGGCTTTTAATCAAATACAGTAAGTACTTAAGCAACAAGATGATTTATTGTCGTGGAAAAACACCGTGGACGGAGTACTGTAAGTCGTAATCAGTAAGCGAATAAATTCCTGTTCCGTGTGAGATCAAAGAGCAAAATCAGTAATATGCCAAAGCAGACAGGTCTTGTTTGGTCTTAGATATCACAGTTACGCGCGTAATTTTGTTCAAAACTCAAAATTTCACTTTAGGAAAGTTTAGACAAAACCCCCAATTTCTCTTTTGAAACCCTCGACCAAATGTCAAAAACAAAGATAGATTCACGATATAAAATAAAAAATGAGTAGAGAACACTCGCTCCAATCAACAAGGTGACAACTGCTTCAAGAATCGTCTCAATCCAAGTTCCATAGCTCCAAATATGCAAAAATGACTCAAACCCCTGAAATAGAGTACTTTATAATCACTGGACGAATCAATCAATCGCGATCGCGATAGACAACCAACACCGCCTCCACAAACTGTAACGACCCGGCCATATGTTGTTTAACCTATTTATGTTATGTTGACCCGTGTTCGGAGTGGTCGTGGTGAGAATTGAGACACTTAGTCTCTTAAATGAGCTTAATAGTTGGAAAAGTCAACCGGGAGTTGACTTATTGGTAAACGACCTCGGAATGTGAATTTTATGGCTCGGATGGCTTCGTTAGGTGATTTGGGGCTTAGGAGTGTGTTCGGAATGTGGTTTTGAGGTCCGGAGTAGAATTAGGCTTGAAGTGGCGAAATTGAGTTTTTGGCGATTTCCGATCGGCAATGGAAAATTAGCTATCGGGGTCGGAATGGAATTCCAGAAGTTGGAACAGGTTCGTAGGGTCATTTTGGATATGTGTACAAATTTTCAGGTCAATCGGACGTGTTTTGGATGGTTTCGGCATCTTTGGTGAAATTTAGAAATCTTAAAGTTCATAGGCTTGAATCCGATGTGATTTTGGTGTTTTTGCATTGTTTTCGGTGTTTCGAAGGCTCGACTAAATTTGAATGAGGTTATGGGATATGTTGGCATATTTGGTTGAGGTCCCGAGGCCCTCAGGTGAATTTTGGGTGGTTATCGGAGTGTGTTTGGCTTTAAAGAGACTATTGTTGCTGCTGAATTTTTCTTCTGCTGGTTTCCTTATACGCGATCGCAAGAGTGGGGCCGCGATTGCGTAGGTCTGTTGAGGGGAGCTGGGAAATTGTTCTATGCGATCGCCAATTGGGGTATGCGATCGCGAAGGTCTGTCAAGTTGGCTATCGTGAACACGTGGCTGAGGTCGCGTTCGCGAAGAAGGATTTGAAGCAGACGTGAGGTGATGGAATTTCTCTACGCGATCGCGTAGTTAGGGCCGCGTTCGCGTTGTTTTGTGTGCTTGTTATCCGCGATCGCGTGTGTGTTTCTGCGATCGCATAAGGTAAGTTGTGGGGCTGTCCATTTTTTTGTGCTTCGCGATTGCGATCGCGATGAAGGAAATATCCGGGCAGAATGTTTAAGTTCAAAAATGAGGGTTTAGTCTATTTTTGCAAAAACCCATTAGCGAGCTCGGGAGAAGGAGGAGATTGAAGAGATTTTCAGTAGAGTTCTTGAGGTAAGTGTTCTCCAATCATATTTGGGTTAATTCCATGATTTAGCCTTGATTTTTATCACTTAATTTGAGGAATTAGAGTGGAAATTGGGGGAAAATAGGAGGAAAGTTTACAATTTCTTTTGATGATTTGAGTGGGCAATTGAGGTCGGATTTTGATAAATTTGATATGGGTTGACTCGTGAGGGATTAAGGATTCTAGTTTTATGATTTGTATCGAATTCCGAGACGTGGGTCCGGGGGTCGGGTTTGGCCAATTTCGAGAATTGTGCATAATTTTGATAGTTTTCGAATGGGCTTCGTCTCCCTAGCATATTTTGATGTTATTAATCTGATTTTGATAGACTCGGAGTATTTGGGAGCCGATTCGAGAGGTTATAGCATCGCAGAGTAGTTTTCGGACCGGTTTGAGGTAAGTGATGACTGTAAATCTTGTCCTGAGGGTATGAAACCTCGGACTCAATATTTCTTTCTCTCACTATTTTGGTATGAAGCACATGCTGGATGACGAGTGTGTGGCGTGCACTGATTTGGGGATTTTGGACTTGGTCCTTCCTGTGGCAACTATTGAGTTGCGTATTTACTTCAAATCATATGTTAAATCGTGTTTTCAGACTATTACTATATTTGGGTTGTATGACATGTTTGGGGCCTTGTGCCGACCTGTTTAGACCCTTTTGGGGTTGTTTACTGTTTTTCCTCACTGTGTTAACTTATGATTTACACTCAGTCACATTATGCTTATCTCATTTCAAAACTAGTCTTACTTACGCTATTTTGAGATATAAAATGATACTTTGGGTCGAGTACCCAGTTTTTCTGATAGCCTGAGTGGATTTTGAGAGGTTTCTGACTGAGTGAGGCCGAGAGACTTTGTTGTGAGGATATTATGGGATCGGGTTGCGCGTCGCAACATGTTATACTTTTTTTGATGACTGAGTGAGGCTGAGTGCCTGATTTGTGAGGACATGATATGGGATCGGGCTGCACGCCGCAGCATGTTATTGATGGACCGAGTGCCAGAGTGATTTATGCCATGAGGTGACTTGATATTAGCACTTGGGCTATAGGAGCCCTTCCGTAGTCTATACACCCCCAGTGAGCACACGTACCTACTGAGTGCTAGTGCCGAGTGCCGAGTGATTGGAGGCATGAGTGGCTGTGAGGTTGCCCGAGGGGCTGATTATGAGTGATGGTGAGGCATACTGAGTGACTGATTCTGAGTAATGTTATGCCCGAGGGGGCGGTTTATTATTCATGTTTCTGCCCGAGTGGCTACTTATGATTCATATCCTTTTTACACTAAACTTCTTGGACATTTTTCTGAAAGTTTTGGAAATCACACTTTTCAAAGGGTTTTTACTAAAATTGGCTTTTTAAGCATGATGATTTAACGTATACAATGTTGGAAAGAAAGACTGTGCTTATTGTGAAATGATGATTTGACTTTATGTGTTTCTTACTGTTCAGACCTGATTTATTTTCATTACTACTGAGTTGGCGTACTCACATTACTCCCTGCACATTGTGTGCAGATCTAGGTGCTAGGGCAGAGTGAGATGTCTATCTGTTCCTGAGAGATTTCTCGGAGTTTTGCGAGGTAGCTGCACGCGTTCGCAACCCTGTTTCCTCCTGCTTAGTATTATAGAGTTTAATTTTCTTTTTCAGACTTGTATATTCTCTTTAGATGCTCATGACTAGTGACTCCAGGATCTTGGGGTTGTATTTAATATTCGGTGTAGCTTTATCTGCTTAAAATGATTAAACGAAACCTTTATGGATTACTTGACTAGTAATGATATAAATAAAAATTTCTTTACATTTTGAGTGTTAGTTTGACTGGCCTAGTTCCACGATAGGCGCCATCACGACTAGTTTAGATTTGGGGCCGTGACACAAACCCTATGCGATCGTGTAACTACCCATGCAAACGCGAAGAAGAATTGCCTTTGTCCAGCTCAGTCCAAACAACTACGTGAATGCGTGCACCCTTGTGCGAACACGATGAAGACCAGCCCCCTTCCCATGTGAACGCGTGCATACTCTTGTGAACGCAGAGAGCAAATATTCACAGCAGACCAAACATCTTACGCGATTGCGGCCAAGCCTTCGCGATCGCGAAGAACGCCAGAAGCAACATGCAATAACAGAAACCAACAAATGAAAAACCATTCGAAATGATCTAAACTACGTCCGGAACTCTCCCTGGCCAATTGGGACCCCGTCCGAATATACCAACATGTCCCATAACATAATACAGATCTACTCGAGGTCTCGAATCACACATAACAACATCGAAACAACGAACCGCACCTCTAATCAAAATTAATGAACTTTGAAATGTCAACTTCCAAAACGCGCCTGATACTTATCAAATCAACTAAAAATATCCTCAAAATTTGCGCACAATTTCCAGATGATCTAACGAAGCCAATCCAACTCTCGGAACTAAAATCTGAGTTCGATATCCTCAAAGACATCTTCCGGTCAAACTTATGATCTTTTCAAACCTTCAAATTTCCAACTTTCGCCAATTAGTGTCGAATCCTTCTAGAAATATTCAGTTGCAAATTCGGGCATACGCTAGAGTCCAAAATCACCATACGGACCTAACAGAACCATCAAAACTCCAATCTGAGGTCAAATACTAAAAAGTCAAACTCGGTCAATTCTTCCAACTTAAAGCTTCAATCATGAAGTTCATTCTTCCAAATCGATTCCGAATAACCTAAAAACCAAAACCTACGATTCACACAAGTCACAATACATCATGTGAAGATACTCGTGCCCTCAAACTACAGAGCAAAATGCAAATGCTCAGAACGACCAGTGGGATCGTTACATATGTACGTTTAGTGCCTAGAGAAGTTATTTTATTAAGTCAGTATAAAATACTTATTTCTACTTGGTTCGTACTCTTTGTGATCTAGAAGTCAAGAAAGACATGAAGCAAGAAGGTCACGTAATTCTACAAGGCGCAATTTATAGTATAATTTACCCCCGAGGATAATTAATTGTGATGACCCAAAAGGTCATCCTAAGTAATTCTAGCTAAATCTGTGTTTTGAGGCCCCGCAAGCCTCCGTTAATCTCACCTCGATATGCATGCACAACCCGGGCGTCTAGCCTGGAAGTCTGTATGTTGGAATTTGATGAAAATGGAAATTTTTGATAATTAAATGAATAAAGTTGACTTTGGTCAACATTTTTGGTAAACGTACCCGGACCCATGATGTGACGCTCATGGAGGGTCCGTAGAAAAATATGGGACTTGGGCGTATGCCCGAAATCGAATTCCGAGGTCCCAAGCCTGAGAAATGAATTTTTAAAGGAAATTATTTTTTGAAAATAATAAAGGAATTGAAAATGAATAATTATGTGAAAACCGTGTTACCGGGACCGTATTATGGTTTTGAAGCCCGGAAAAAGTTTATTATATGTTATGTGAGTTATCTGTGAAATGTTGTGTAAAACGGACTTGAAATGACGTGATTCAGATTAAAATTGGAAAAGTTGAGTTTTATGAAGTTTTAAGAAAATTCTAAGAGTTTTGAGGTTTAATTCGATGACTTTGATGATATTTTGATGATTTAAAAGCTTGAACAAGTCCTTAGGATGTTTTGGGAGTCGTGTGTGTTTTTGGTATTGAGCCCCGAGGGCTCGGGTGAGTTTCGGGTAGCTAACGGGGTGTGAAAACATGAAAAATCTGGTGTTCTTGGCTTGTTTCTGATGTCTGGTGTAATACCCTTCGTGAACGCGACCAAGGGCTCGCGAACGCGAAGGGTAAATAGTGTGGCTTGGGTTTTGTTCTACGCGAATGCAGGGGTACGGTCGCGAACGCGGAGCTATGGAGGGGGGGACTACTCTACGGGAACGCGACGCCCCTCTCGCGAACGCGTAGTGTTATAGGGTGGGGTCTGGGGTCAGGTAGGTTATTCTTCGCGAACGCAGGCAGAGGCTCGCGAACGCGGAAGGTTAGGGAGTCAGACCTACGCGAACGCGGCCCTAGTTCCGCGAACGCATAAGTACAGCTGCCAACCCTTCGCGAACGCGGCCAGTGGCCCGCGAACGCGAAGGGTAAATCCCTCCAGTGATTTTAATAACCCAAAAACATAACCATTTCGGGATTTCTCCCATTTTTCACAACTCTTCTTCTTCCCCATCCCACCTAGGCGAATTTTGAAGAACTTTTCCTCCATATCCATAGGTAAGTATTGTTAACATCATTTCCTCTTATTTTCATCAACTAATCACTATATTCTAGGCCTAAAAATATGGAATCAAAGTAGGAATTAGGGATTTTAGGTAGAGTTGGATTTTTGAGAATTTTGGGTGATTCAACCTCAATTTGGGGTCGAATCTTAAAACAAATTATATATTCTAACTCGTGGGGTTATGGGTGATCGGGTTTTGGTCCGAGCCTCGTGTTTGGACCAAGCGGGCCCGGGGTCAAATTTTGGAATCTTAGGAAGAATGCTTATAAATTAGTAATTAGGCTATGTGTTTGAATTATTGAGCCATTATTGATATACTTGGGTTGATTATGTCTAGATAATACCGTTCCGGAGTCGGATTCTAAAGGAAAGGCTGTGATTGAGGCTTGACTTGCATTTTTGGAGCCGAGGTAAGTGTTTGGCCTAACCTTAGCTAGAGGGATTAGGTATAGAGTCTTATTTGCTATGTGTAATTCATGTCCAACGTATAGGTGGGGTGACGAGTGCCTATATGTTGCGGTCAAGCATGCCCGTGAGTCAATTGTGATGAATCATACCGTGTTCTTAATATTCTCCGTACTATGAGTAATTGGTAATTTAGAAGTGATACCTTGATGTTGTTTCATGACATGGGGAGTTATTGTGTTATTTGTTCCAGTTAAGGCTTTTACAGTTGAAACTGTATTTCTGATTCGAGGTTGGTTATAACTGAGTCCCTTGCCGGGACGATATAATCTTATTGAGCATTTCCTTACACTTGATATTTCTCGTTGTTGATGTTCACATTATATTGTTGCTTTTATATTATTTATCGCGCAAGGGGACATGCCGTGTTGATCGTTTATTATTTATCGCACGAGGGACATGTCGTGCCGATTGTTTATTATTTATCACATGAGGGGACATGCCGTGTTGATCATTAATTATTTATTGCACGAGGGGACATTCCATGCCGAGTGTTACTATATATGCACGAGGGGACATTCTGTGCCGAGTGATTGTGAGGTTATGCACGAGGGGACAGGACGTGCCTTTCGTTGTTCATTATCTTTTCCGAGGAGTTAAATTCCTGCTTTTACTTTTACATTTC
The DNA here is from genome assembly GCA_005239495.1 of Nicotiana undulata. Lineage (NCBI taxonomy): Eukaryota > Viridiplantae > Streptophyta > Magnoliopsida > Solanales > Solanaceae > Nicotiana > Nicotiana undulata. The sequence goes on from ML258892.1 coordinate 100,621, forward strand.
GGTTATTACCCTGTTCTACTGTGCTAGCATTTTGTTTCCCCTTTTACCCCCAACATGTTCTCCCCGTATCTGTCTTACTTGCTTATTCTCGTCGATATTTTCCTGTTATTATATAGAATTGCACATGTACATATATTGTTGTCGGTCCTAGCCTAGTTACTACTTCGCCGAGGTTAGGCTCAACACTTACTCAGTACATGGGGTCGGTTGTACTGATGCTACACCTGCACTTCTTTATGTTGTGCAGACTACGCAGCCGGACCCGGTGGTCACTGACGGCCGGAGCATCCCATCAGTTCATACAGGAGCCATCGAGGTAGACCCACAGACGTTCGTGGGACTTGGCATCACCTTCTACCATTCACTTTAAGCTCTGTCTTATCTTATAGTTCCAAGACAGTCATATGTACTTATTTTCAGACCTTTGTTTTAGTAATCTCTTAGACAGTTCGTGAGTATGTGACACCAGTTCTGGGATTTGTATATGGGTTTTATTTCGAAGTTGCTATATTATTTTTGGTAATTTGTTAACCTTCATATTGTTGACCATCGATGCCTTAGTTATCTTGTTCGTTTGAGTTGTTAATGAGTTTTATTTAGTTCCAACGTTGGCTTGTCTAGCGGGTTCAACGTTAGACGCAGTCATGGCCCGAAGGTGGGATTTCGGGTCGTGACAAGTTGGTATCAGAGCCCTAGGTTGCTTAGGTCTCACAACTCACGGACAAACTTGGTAGAGTCTGAGGGATCGGTACGGAGACGTCTGTACTTATCCCCCAGAGGCTGCAAAGTTAGGAATAACTTCACATCTTTCATTCTCTCTCATGCCAGTTGAATTTTGAATACTAATTGAGTCTCTATTTTACTCTCTCGCAGATGGCGAGAACGCGCGCTTCCTCATCGACCGACCAACAGCCTGATCCCCCTATTGCAGCTCCTACGAAGGGCCGAGGTCGAGGCCGTGCTAGAGGTCGAGGCAGAGCTAGAGCAACAGCTCCAGTATAGGACCCACAGGTAGACTTTGCTGGTGAGGTTCCTACTCAGATAGTTTCAGTTGGACCAGCTCAGGTCCCGGAGGGGTTCATTGCCACCCTAGTGCTTCAGGACACTCTAGTCCGCTTAGTGGGACTCATGGAGAGTGTGGCTCAGGCCGGTCTTCTTCCTACTGCACCAGCTGGATCTCAGGCTGGGGGAGGGACCCAGACTCCTGCTATTCATACGCCAGAGCAGTTTGCCACTCAGTTCCAGACTCCGGCACCTCAGACAGCCGGAGTAGTTCAGCCGGGTATTGTGGCACCAGCAGTTGAGGGAGCAGCCATGTCAGCAGACGCTCTGTGGAGGTTGGATCGGTTCACCAAGTTATTCACTACTACATTTACTGGTGCACCATCAGAGGAGCCCCATGATTATTTAGATAGTTGTTATGAGGTTCTTCGAAACATGGGCATTATGGAGTCCAATGGAGTTGATTTTGCTATATTTCGTCTTTCTGGCACCGCCAAGAGTTAGTGGAGAGATTACTGCTTGACCAGACCAGCTGGGTTTTCTCCTCTGACTTGGGGCCAGTTCTCCGAGTTGTTCTTGGGGAAGTTCCTTCCAGTTACTCAAAGAGAGGATCTTCGGAGGCAGTTTCAGCGTCTACAGCAGGGCTCCATGTCCGTCACTCAGTACGAGACCAGGTTCATTACTCTGGCCAGGCATGCCATTATGATACTCCCCACTGATCGGGAGAGGGTTCGGAGATTTATTGAGGGTCTAGATCAGCCCATCAGACTTCAGATGGCCAGAGAGACGGGTGCTAATATCTCCTTCCAGGATGCAGCCGATGTGGCCAGGCGCATTGAGATGGTATTATCCCAGGGTGGTGGACAAGGGTCTGACAAGAGACCTCGTCATTTCGGCCGTTTCAGTGGTGCCTCATCTGGAGGCAGAGATTCCTTTGGCAGAGGTCATCCCCCTAGGACTTATCAGTCAACACTCCAGGTATCCCGCAGTGCACCTTCAGCTTCCATTAGTGCACCGCCGATTCAGAGCTATCAGGGTGGTCATTCTGGTCGTTAGGGACAATTCCAGGTTCAGTATTCTCAGCAGCCGAAGTCTTGCTTCACTTGCGGTGGTATGGGGATTATTTCCAGGTTTTTCCCCCGAGGTTTTGGTGGTTCTCAGTATCAGGGTTCCCGTGCCATGGTTCCCGCATCAGGTGCACCCTCGCCCCTTCAGCCAGCTAGGGGTGGTGGTCGTGGTGCTAGAGGTAGGGGTACGACTCATAGAGGTGGAGGGCAGGCCATGAGGAGTAGAGGTCAGCCCGTAGCAGGTAGACCCAGAGATGTACAGGTTGGAGGGGCTCAGCCCCGGTGTTATGCTTTTCCTGCTCGTCCAGATGCTGAGGCTTCTGATGCAGCTATTACATATACGGTTTCAGTTTGCAGCCGAGAGGCTTCGGTGTTATTTGATCCGGGTTCTACATTATCCGATGTGTCTTCATATTTTGCCCCTTATTTGAGTATGCCCCGTGATTCCTTGAGTACTGATGTACATGTGTCTACACCGGTGGGTGATTTTATAGTGGTAGATCGAGTCCACCGTGCTTGCATAGTAGTTATTTGTGGTCTAGAGACTCAGGTTGATCTTTTGCTTCTTGATATGGTTGACTTTGATGTTATATTGGGCATGGACTGGTTATCTCCCTATTATGCTATTCTGGACTGTCATGCCAAGACAGTGACCTTAGCCTTGCCAGGAGTACCTCGGCTAGATTGGAGAGGGACTCCTAGTCATTCTTCTGGTAGAGTTATTTCTTATATGAAGGCTCGACGCATGGTCGAGAAGGATTGTTTGGCCTATTTGGCCTATGTTCGTGATTCTAGTGCTAAGGTCCCTTATTTAGAGTCCGTGCCCGTGGTTCGTGAGTTTCCAGAGGTATTCCCTACTGACCAGCCAGGTATACCACACGACAGGGATATTGATTTTTGTATTGAGCTAGCTGAGAGCACTCAGCCCATTTCTATTCCCCGTATCGTATGGCTCCGCCAGAGTTGAAGGAATTAAAGGAGCAATTACAGGATTTGTTTGATAAAGGCTTTATCAGGCCTAGTGTTTCACCTTAGGGTGCTCCAGTATTGTTCGTGAAGAAGAAAGACGGTTCAATGAGGATGTGTATTGACTACCGACAGTTGAATAAGGTTACTATCAAGAACAAGTATCCTTTNACTGAGGATTAGGGATTCTGATGTGCCTAAGACAGCTTTTCGCACTCGTTATGGGCAGAGTTTTTGATCATGTCGTTTGGGTTGACTAATGCCCCCGCTGCTTTTATGGAGTTGATGAATCGGGTATTCAGGCCTTATTTGGACTCATTTGTGATCGTGTTTATAGATGATATTTTGATATACTCCCGCAGCCGAGAGGAGCATGAGCAGCACCTTAGAGTCGTCCTCCAGACTCTAAGGGATCGGCAGTTGTATGCCAAGTTTTCTAAGTGTGAGTTCTGGTTGATTTCTGTGGAATTATTGGGTCACGTTGTATCGGCAGAGGGCGTTCAGGTGGATCCGAAGAAAGTTTCAGCAGTTAGAGATTGTCCTAGGCCCACTTCAGCCACAGAGATTCGAAGTTTCTTAGGCCTTACAGGCTATTATCGCCGGTTTGTGGAGGGGTTTTCATCTATAACAGCCCCTATGACCAAGTTGACGCAGAAGAGTGTTCAGTTCAGATGGTCTGAGGAGTGTGAAGCGAGCTTTCAGAAGCTCAAGACACCATTGACCACATCACCAGTGTTGGTATTGCCCTCAGGTTCAGGTTCGTATACCGTGTATTGTTATGCTTCACGGGTTGGACTTGGTGCGGTATTGATGCATGAGGGCAAGGTTATAGCCTACGCATCTCGTCAGTTGAAGATTCATGAGAAGAACTATCCGGTCCATGATATGGAGCTTGCAGCTACTGTTCATGCCTTGAAGATTTGGAGGCACTATTTGTATGGGGTACCGTGTGAGGTATTCACTGATCATAAGATTTTTCAATACTTGTTTAAGCAAAAGGAGTTAAACATTAGGCAGAGGAGGTGGTTAGACTTGCTGAGGGATTATGATGTTACTATTCTCTATCATCCGGGAAAGGCCAATGTGGTGGCCGATGCTTTGAGCCGGAAGTCAGTCAGTATGGGTAGCTTGGCCTATTTATTAGTTGGAGAGCGACCTTTGGATTTGGATGTTCAGGCTTTAGCCAATCGATTTGTGAGATTAGAGGTTTCTGAGGGTGGCAGTGTTTTGGCCCATACCGTCGCTCGTTCTTCATTGCATGATCGTATTCGCGCCAGGAAGTATGACGATCGTCATTTGTGTGCTCTTAGATATGTGGTTCGGCACGGACGTGCCAAACATGTCACAGTTGATGCTGAGGGAGTTTTGAGATTGCAGGGTCGTATATGTGTTCCTGATGTTGATGGCATTCGTGAGTTAATATTGCAGGAGGCCCATAGTTCCCGGTATTCCATTCATCCGGGCGCCGCGAAGATGTACCAGGACTTGCGGCAGCATTATTGGTGGCGTAGAATGAAGAAGGATATTGTGGCTTATGTGGCTCGGTGCTTGAATTGTCAGCAGGTTAAATATGAGCACCAGAGACCCGGTGGTTTGATGCAGCAGATTCAGCTTCCCGAGTGGAAGTGGGAGGGTATCACGATGGATTTTATAGTTGGACTTCCACGGACCCAGAGGATGGTTGATGCAGTATGGGTTGTGGTGGATAGACTGACCAAGTCAGCACATTTCATTCTGGTGGCGGTTTCATCTTCAGCGGAGAAGTTAGCTCAGATCTATATGAGAGAGATTGTCAGATTGCACGGTGTGCCCTTATCTATCATATCAAACTGAGGTATGCAGTTTACCTCCCATTTCTGGAGATTATTTCAGCAAGAGTTGGGCACACAAATTGAGTTGAGCACAACATTTCATCCCCAAACGGACGGGCAGTCCGAGCGTACTATTCAGATTTTGGAGGATATGTTGCGAGCTTGTGTCATCGACTTTGGTGGTTCATGGGATCAGTTCTTTCCTTTAGCAGAGTGTGCCTACAACAACAGTTACCAGTCGAGCATTCAGATGGCTCCGTATGAGGCGTTGTATGGTAGGCGATGTCGGTCTCCAGTCGGATGGTTTGAGCCCGGAGAGGCTAGGCTATTGGGTTCTGAGTTAGTCCAAGATGCCTTGGATAAGGTGAAGATTATTCAGGATAGGCTTCGTACAGCTCAGTCTAGGCAAAAGAGTTATGCAGATCGCAGAGTTCGAGATTTGGCTTTCATGGTAGTAGACCAGGTGTTCCTTCGAGTGTCGCCTATGAAGGGCGTGATGAGATTTGAAAAGAATGGCAAGTTGAGCCCTAGGTATATTGGTCCATTTGAGATTTTGGAAAAGGTATGAGAGGTGGCCTACAGACTTGCCTTGCCACCACATTTATCAGCAGTGCATCCAGTGTTTCATGCATCCATGCTCCGGAGGTATATCGCAGATCCATCTCATGTTCTTGACTTTAGCGGTGTCCAGTTGGACAAGGATCGACTTATGAGGAGCAATCGGTAGCTTTATTAGATAGGCAGGTTCGTCAGTTGAGGTCGAAGAGTTATCCTTCGGTCCGTGTTCAGTGGAGAGGTCAGCCTACCGAGGCAGCTACTTGGGAGTCCGAGTCCGATATAAGGAGTCGTTATCCCCATCTTTTCTCAGACTCAGGTACTTTTCTGTGTCCGTTCGAGGACGAACGTTTGTTTTAGAGGTGGAGATTGTGATGACCCAAAAGGTCATCCTAAAGTAATTCTAGCTAAATCTGTGTTTCGAGGCCCCGAAAGTCTCCGTTAATCTCACCTCGATATGCGTGCATAGCCCGGGCGTGTAGACGGGAAGCCTGTATGTTGGAATTTGATGAAAATGGAAATTTTTGATAATTAAATGAATAAAGTTGACTTTGGTCAACATTTTTGGTAAATAGACCTGGATCCGTGATGTGACGGTCCCGGAGGGTCCGTAGGAAAATATGGGACTTGGGCGTATGCCTGGAATCAAATTCCGAGGTCCCAAGCCCGAGAAATAATTTTTTAAAGGAAATTGTTTTCTGAAAGTAATAAAGGAATTGAAAATGAATAATTATGTGAAAATCGTGTTACCGGGGCCGTATTATGGTTTCGGAGCCCGGAACAGATTTATTATATGGTATGTGAGTTATATGTGAAATTTGGTGTAAAATGGACTTGAAATGATGTGATTCAGATCAAAATTGGAAAAGTTGAGTTTTATGAAGTTTTAAGAAAATTCTAAGAGTTTCGAGGTTTAATTCGATGAATTTGATGATATTTTGATGATTTAAAAGCTTGAACAAGTCCTTAGGATATTTTGGGAGTCGTGTGAGTTTTTGATTTTGAGCCCTGAGGGCTCGGGTGAATTTTGGGTAGCTAACGGGGTGTGAAAACATGAAAAATCTGGTGTTCTTGGCATGTTTATGATGTCTGGTGTAATACCCTTTGTGAACGCGGCAACGGCTCGCGAACGCGAAGGGTAAATAGTGTGGCTTGGGTTTTGTTCTACGCGAACGCAGGGGTA
>ML258894.1:0-33151 GCA_005239495.1 Nicotiana undulata
TTAACAGAAATGTTATTAAATATTTGTTTTAATAACAAAATATTAATATTAAAATAAATATTAGTATTAAATTCATTTCAGTTATTATCCAGAATTGTTTTACAAATACAGAGACATAACAATTTTTTCGTAAAATTCGGAGGAGAAGAATCTAAAGTCTAACTTCCTCTTAATGTTTGACAAAGATGGATGTATGTATGGTCTTTTAATCTTTTATTAAGGGTTGCCAAACGAATAAAATGATGATGAAATTATAAATAATAATCCTTCTGTTCCTTTTTATGTGACATTTTTTGGAATATGAGAGTTAAACTGACTATTTTTCGGTGTGAATTCAAACATAATATAGTTAGCAATTCAAATTTTCCAAAAATATTTACAAAAAGTGTTTTCAAAGAAAACCTTCTTTGACTCTACACATATATGTTAAATATTATAACAACAACAACAACATACTCATTATAATTTCACATATTGGTGTATTTGCATAAAGATAATGTGTACGCAGACCTTACCCTTACCTTGTGGAAATAGAGAGATTGTTTCCAAACCCTCGGCTTAGGAAAGTATAATCACCACATTAATAAAAGGATAACAAGAAGGGACAACACCGAGAAGCCATGTAAAAGCAACATAATAACTACAAGATAGTAAGATGACCGAAAATGCAACAAACGACATGTAGTCATAGAAACCTAATACCAACAAAATGCGAGAGTGCGTACTAAAACTACCGGTATGAACAATCTAGACTATCTAACCTGCTACCCTAATCCTCGTCCTTCACACCTTTCTATCAAGGGTCATGTACTCGGTCAGCTATAGATGCACCATGTCTTGCCTAATCACCTCTCCCCGATTCTTCTTCGGCCTACTTCTATCTCTCCTTAGGCCCTCCATGTCAACCCTTTATACCTTATTACTGGGGTTTCTATGCTTCTCCTATTATTTTCTATGAATTGAGCTCTAGGTTTATACTTGTGAAGAGAATGTCGGTGAGGAAATCAGAATTAGAGAGAATGAAATTGGAAGAAATGAGCTCAAATTACATGAACAAAGTAGCTACAGTACTTATATACAACGCAATTGCCTCTAACCGACTAGTTAACCCAACTATAATTAACTTATGACCAACCTACACTAACTCTAGTTAAGGCTTAACTCTAGTCTATTTAACTTCAAGTAATCTCATTCTCAACACTCCCCCTCAAGCTGGTAGGTGTGAAGATATTGGGCACTCTTTGGTTAGAATATATGCCCGCTGATCCTTAGAATTCACATGCTGCGTCTTGATCAATCCTTGTTGAATTTTCTCTCTTATAAAGTGACAATCTATTTTTATATGCTTAGTTCTTTCATGATATACTGGATTAGCTGCAATTTGAAGTACTGCTTTGCTATCACAGAATAAGTTGATTGGCAATTTCACCTCTGTTCCAAGTTCCTTGAATAACCCTGCCAACCAAAATAGTTCAACAACTGTCCAAGCCATGCTTCTATACTCTGCTTCAGCTGAACTTCTAGAGCTTGTGTTTGTTTCTTTGACTTCCATGATATGAGTGAATTTCCATGCTTAATGAGAAATCCAGTCACTGATTTCCTTGTGTTGGGGCATGATGCCCAGTCTGCATCACAATAGGCTGTTAACACATTGCTTTTTTCACTACTCATCAAAATGCCCAATCCTGGATCCTTTTTGATGTATCTCACTATCTTTAGTGCAGCTTCCCAATGGCTTCTTTTAGGTTGTTGCATGAACTGGCTCAATGTCTGGACTGCAAATGCTATATCTAACCTAGTGAGAGTCAGATAGAGCAATTTACCAATGAGCCTCTGATATTTTCCCTTGTCTTCTAAGAGATCATCACCTTCAGCTCCTGTAACTTCATCCAGCCTTTTATCAGTGAGTTTTTTATTGTACTCCAATGGAGTGTAGGATGGCTTGGATGCACTTAGTCCTAAATCTCCAATGAGTTCTAGTGCATGCTTTCGTTGATTCATTAAGATTTCTCTCATTGACCTGCTGAACTCAATTCCAAGAAAGTACCTTAACTCTCCAAGATCTTTTATCTTGAAGGCTGCATGTAGGTTCTTCTTAGTTGCTTCTATGATCTTGAGGTTATTTCCAGTGATTAACATGTCGTCAACATACACTAGAATAATCACAATATTGTTTCCCTGTTTCTGTGTGAATAAAGAGTAGTCTAGACTACTTTGTGTAAATCCTTGTGCTTGTAGTGCTTCTGTTAATTTTACATTCCATTGTCGACTTGCTTGTTTCAATCCATAAAGGGATTTGACAAGCCTACAAACAGTATTCGCCCCCTGGCTTGCAAAACCCTCTGGAAATTGCATGTAAACCTTATCTGGTAAATCACCTTGAAGGAAGGCATTGTACACATCCATCTGATGTACATGCCATCCTTCTGCTGCAGCAATCGAAAGAACAGATCTCACAGTCACAATCTTCACAACCGGAGAGAATGTTTCATTGTAATCGATACCCTCTTGTTGATTTTAACCTTTAGCAACGAGTCTTGACTTATATCTCTCTATTGAGACATTTGCCTTGTACTTGATTTTAAACACCCATTTGCATCCAATAGGAATCTTCTCTGGTGGTAGAGTGACTAGCTGCCATGTTCTGTTATCTTCTAAGGCATGTATTTTAGCTTCCATAGCTTCCACCCAAAGTGGATCCTTGGAAGCCTCCTGAGAATTTCTAGGTTCCACAGTAGAAGTGAAGGTATCTATGAACTGTTGATAATGGGGTTGTACATTAGCATAACTGAGTGAATGATGCATAGGATAAGGCAATGCACGATCATAGTTGACATTAGTTGTCACATAATCAGTCATGTGACTAGGAGTATTTTTATCCCTAATTGATCTTCTCAAGGGTACTGATCAGCAAGAATGGGAGGAACTGAACTATCTGGACTCGTATCATGCTGTGAATCAAGTTCAGAAGTTATATCTGGCAAGGATTCAGTTGTGTGGGATCACTTGCTGCTTTTGCTGGAATTGCTGCATCATTATGTGTTGCAGGGATGTCTTCTATCTCAATATCATAAGGTGCCAAATCATGAAACTGAGAAGAAGCTAGATCATCTTGAGAAAATAATGGACACTGATTATCCTTCTGTCGTTTAAAAGGAAACACAGTTTCCCTAAATCTTACATCTCTATTCACAAAGAAAACATGATTAGTTAGGTCAAATAAGATATAACCTTTGGTTACTTCTAGGTTCCACAGTAGAAGTGAAGGTATCTATGAACTGTTGATAATGGGGTTGTACATTAGCATAACTGAGTGAATGATGCATAGGATAAGGCAATGCACGATCATAGTTGACATTACCTGTCACATAATCAGTCATGTGACTAGGAGTATTTTATAATTCTAAACTTGTAAACCTCTTAACACATAAACCACCGAACTCATAACTTTAGAACTTGTAAAATTTTGAACCTGTAAACCAAAAGGTGAAAAAAGTAAAACTGAAAATATATATATAAAAATATTTTTTTCCAGGAAAAAAAAAAGAAATTGAAAATTACAAAAAAAGTTTTAAAAAAAATGAAGAGTTTATGTTGTTGTAACTCAACTTAATTTTTCTCTTGCCTCTTAAATTAATAAGACTACAAAAAACGTTAAAACTTAATTTTACTCTTGCCCCTTAAATTAATAAGACTACTAAAAATGGAAATTTTCGAATATAAATTAAACTTTTCATCAAATAGACATAGTGTCTTGCTCCCTTTAATTTCCTCCCCTGACACATACTACAACAATGAAGGAGGTTGATTAAGGGGGAACCAGAAAAAGAAATGTACGATTCTGAGACTCCATCGTTGTCATTAATTAGTTTAATTAATAGCCATGTGGATGATTAATCCTAGAACAGAGTTGTGTTAAGCGGTGTCACTCCTGTATTATATATACGTATTTGATAAAATTTTATATTATTTGTGTGACATTTAACAAATATTTTGACGAAACGGTATCACGCGATATAACTTCATTATACGTGAATCCCCTTCTAAGGATGAGTAATCCCCTAAGAAGTTCTCGATCAGACTCCACTTATAAAATTAAACTAGATTTTGTTATTGTTGCTATTGTATATTAGGATGGGGAAAGTGAAAGAGAAAAGAAGGGCCGTGTGAATTGACCAAATAATATTGTGAAGGAGACTATCATCGGTACCACAAAACTATTCGCCTGGGTGGTAGCTAGGTACACGATATTAATATAATATTAAATGAGAGTTAAATATAATAGAAATAATAAATATTTTGTGTTGAAAAATGAATATCTTGGAATAATTTCATAATCAAAATTGATTTTTCTTCATAGACTTCACATCAATTTAGCCAAGCACAACAAGATAATCATAAAATATAAAATGCTCAAAATGGAAAAAGTGCTTTAATGAATTTTAATACGTAATATGCAGCAGTTCATCTTTCTCCTTCCAAAAAATGCATTCAGCCATTTTTATATCATTTTGGTCCCTAAACTATTGACAAGTTCTTGTTTTGATCCTTGTAATATCTGGTTAAGCACATTCAACCTTCAATTAGCTGAAATGTACACTTTTGCCCATTTGCTTATGAATCTCAACAAATTGAACAAATTATTAAATATTAAATTAATTATTTACCATGTGTTAAAAGTTAAATTTATACAGTTACTCGAATTTCGAGGGATTGTAGTTCTAATAGTACTCCAAAGTCCAAACAAAACCAATTTCCTATGTAAATTGATTAAAAAGTATATATTTTTAATCAATTCAAAGTAAAATATACTTGGTCAAACACCATGATGACCAAAATAACAATTTATATATAATTAAGGATTGAAAATGCAATAACCTTTTCTGATTTAGCAGGGAATTTGTAATCTTTAACTTCTTTTATCGTGCCTTTGTCTCTCTTGGTAACCAATCACCAAGGAGACACTAATAAGAAATAAACACATGAGTTCCACATAGCCGCGAATCTATTTTATGATACAATCAAACCTCTATATAGTATTATTTATATATAACAGTTATATATTATAAATTTAAATTCTCCTCAAAATCGATTTTTTAAAATTATATTTTACTTCTCTATAATAACTTTTACCTATAATAGCAACAATCATATTTATAGGAGAACGCTCTATATAAAATTATTCTCTATAACAGCCATATAAATTTTTTAAGATTACTAATAATATTTTTAAAAATATACATGTAATTTTTTCTGTTAAACAAAGTTTCTATTTTTGCATAATTTATAAAACTTGAAGATTTACACGTGATATCAAAATATTTAGATAAAAAAATTTAACTGTTAAGCTCTTAGATTATTTTCAAGGGAAAACTATTGGATATCTTCTTTTTTTTGAAAATTTGGACACAAACCTTCGGCAATTCAAACTTTATATTAGTAAGAGAATGAAATCTATGAAACAAGCTACAATTACAAAGTTCTTCCATCAATCTTGAAAGAATTTATTTTTCTAGGTAGCTTTATAATGTGTGCCTTAAAGTTAAAATATTTATAGGTTTAGTTATTATTTAATTAAAAATCAATAGCTTTCTTCAATATTTAACTAGTGAAATGCATATCTTTTGAGATTTTAAATTTGAATAGTTTTCTTATAACATTAAAAGGAAAAATAATTAATTTTTGGATAATTTTATCTATAACAATAAAAAAAAAATAAAACGGCAAATGCTATTATAGGTATATAACAGTCATTCACTATAAAAACTGAAAATTATTGTCACGACCCCAAACACCTAGTCATGATGGCGCATGTCGTGGAATCAGGCAAGCCACACATTTCGTTGAATCCAAGTTTATTTTCAGAAAAATTATATAAAATTAGAAGCAAATACCGAAAATAACCCTTCTGAGAGTCTAACACCATTTAAAGTTCAATTTAGAAACAAATTCAAACCCCAGATCTAGTGTCACTCTGTCACGAGCTACTACAATATGAAAATGTCGAAATAGGGAAACATACAACATAGTCTGTAATAATAAAAGTGCAACATGAAGATAAAGAAGGAGAAGACGAGGTCGCGATCGCCAGCTGCTACCTCGACGACTCCGATGAAAACTCTGATAGCTGCTCAGTAACCGTTGTCGGGTACCGATGTACCTGGATCTGCACACAAGGTGCAGGGGGTAACGTGAGTATACCAACTCAGAAGTAACGAACCCAATCTATGGGCTGAGAGGTAGTGACGGACTAAACCTCAGAATTTACAATAGGCAGCGTCCAAAAATTAGACATGCTAACAGTTTATCAGAATGAACAAATATGCCAAGTATGCCAGTATACTCTACATGCCATCATATTAATGTATGAAACCAGTGTGGAAATGCACATATTGCTCACAACCCTCACACATCAGTCCACTCAGTACCGTATATGGCTCTCAGGCCCAGGGAAGGTCCATCCCGGAATGTACATAAGCATCGGTGACCGCGGTCGCTCGGTACTAAGAAAAAGGCCAATCCAGCTCCACGGAGAAGATCCATCTCCGGAAATACAACACTCGGACACGATCCATGTCCAGGGACAATCGATCCCTCACATATCATCAACTTCGGACAAGGTCCATGTCCACGAAAGATCCATCCCTCAATATCAATGCGCTTACTAGGGGTGTAAAGACTCCGGAGGGCCCCTATTGGCCCAAGCTCTATATCAAGCCAACAAAGACATGATTAAAGTATCGTTGCAGTGTGCAGTTCGATCTCATAACTGTCTCAACAACAGGCTCTCGACCTCACTCGGTCATTACTTCCAGTCTCACACATATGGCTCACGGATGTATAAATCATCCCAACACAATGATAAATGTGCATATAACTAACCATTACTGAAACATGAAATGATATGCTATAACAGGACTGAGTATATGAAATCAAATGATCACACAATGAGATAGTAATATACGACCACTCGGATCTCAGCATTTTCGGCGTGAAGCCTTAGCATATATATTTAACATGATTCCTAACATGTTCACATTTACCACATAATAGAAGTGCGGATATCAATTCGTAATAGCTACTAGACGGTGCCATGGGGTGAGCCAGGCCATAATATACTCGGTGCACGTCCGCACGCCCGTCGCTTGGCATGTGCGTCACCTCAATTATAGTCAAATATCATATAGTTCGGGGTTTCGAACCCTCATAACCAAGTTTGGAAACGTTACTTACCTCAAAACCGGCTAAAATCCTAGCCCACAATGCCTTAGCCTCTAGACTCGGACTCCGAGTGCTCCAAATCTACCAAAAATAATATTCATATCATTATTATATGCCAAGGAACGAAGCCCATTCGAAAATTATCAAAATTATCCAAAAATTCCGAAATTGGCCAAATCTGACCCCCGGGCCCACGTCTCGGAATTCGATAAAAATCACAAAACTAGAATCCTCATTCTTTCACGAGTCTACCCATATCAAGTTCACCAAAATCCTACCTCAATTGCCCACTCAAATCATCAAAAGAATTTCTCAAACTTTCTCCCCAATTTCCACTCTAATTCCTCAAATTCAATGATTGTCTTCTTACTAAATCATGGAATTAACCCAAATATGATTGAAGAACACCTACCTCAAAAACTCGACTGAAAATCCTTTCAAATTCCACATTCTCTCGAGCTCTTTAATGGGTTTTTGAAAATACAGACTAAACCCTAGTTTTTTAACTTAAAAAGAATTTGCCCAGTTATTACCCTTCGTGAACGTGGCCCTATGCACGTGTTCGCATAGAACAAACTAACAGGCCCCCCTCTTTTACCCTTCGCGAACGCGGCTGCCCCCCTCCGAGAATGCAATGCTTAACCAACTCGAATTACGCGAACGCGTCCCCCTCACGCGAACGCGTAGACCAAAATATTTGGGGTCCTCCAGCTGCCCTCTTCCCTTCGCGAATGCGGGAACCACGATGCAAACGCGAAGAACAATTTACCCAAAGTTCCGCGTTCACATCCACTCCTTCGCGAACGCATAGCATAAGAATTCTCTTCAACAACACCAGAAAATCTTTCAAGTTCCAAGTCCAAAAATTGATCCGTTAACCACCAGAAACTCACCCGAGGCCCTCGGGACCTCAACCAAACATGCCAACACCTCCCACAACCTCATTCAAACTTAGTCGAGCCTTTGAAACACCCAAAACAACGCAAAAACACCAAATTCACCTCAGATTCAAGCCTATGAACTTTGAAACTTCCAAATTTCGCCAAAGATGCCGAAACCATCCAAAACACGTCTGATTGACCTGAAAATTTGCGCACACATCCAAAATGACCCTACGAACCTTTTCAACTTCTAGAATTCCATTTTGACCCTGATAGCCTATTTTTCACTGTCGACCGGAAATCGCCAAAAACTCAATTTCGCCAATTCAAGCCTTATTCT
Source organism: Nicotiana undulata (assembly GCA_005239495.1). Taxonomy (NCBI): domain Eukaryota; kingdom Viridiplantae; phylum Streptophyta; class Magnoliopsida; order Solanales; family Solanaceae; genus Nicotiana; species Nicotiana undulata. The sequence continues at coordinate 8,443 of ML258894.1, forward strand.
ACTCCGGACCTCAAATTCACATTTCGAACACACTCCTAAGTCCCAAATCACCCAACGAAGCTATCCGAGCTATAAAATCCACATTCCGAGGTCGTTTACCTATAAGTCAACTCCCGGTTGACTTTTCCAACTATTAAGCTCTTTTAAGAGACTAAGTGTCTCAATTCTCACCACGACCACTCCGAACCCGAACCAACCGATCCAACACATCATGAATAGGCTAAATAACATATGATAGAGCTGAAACAGAGGAAATGAGGCTAATATCACGAAACGATCGGTCGGGTCGTTACATTCTCCCCCTCTTAAACAAACGTTCGTCCTCGAACGGGTCTAAAAACATATCCGGAGTCTCAAATAAGTGAGGATATTTGCTCCGCATCTCCCGCTCGGTCTCCCAGGTGGCCTCCTCCACCGGCTGTCCTCTCCACTGCACCTTTACTGAAGCTATATCCTTAGACCTCAACCTTCTGACCTGACGACCCAAAATAGTCACTGGCTCTACCTCATATGACATATCACCCTCAAGCTGAACCGTGTTGAAGTCCAAAATATGAGACGGGTCACCAACATACTTCCGGAGCATCAATACATGGAATACCGGATGAACACTCGATAAGTTGGGTAGCAAAGCAAGTCTATATGCCACCTCCCAAACCTTCTGAAGCACCTTAAAAGGCCCAATGAACCGGAGACTCAACTTGCCCCTCTTCCGAACCGCATAACACCCTTCACGGGTGACACTTTCAGCAGTACCTTCTCTCCAACTATGCGGTGAATCTTATGATTGTCAATCTTTTAACCCCACGATGTTCAGTCTATTCTGTATCGATATCTTAAAATTGAGTGATTTTCTAACAATTGTTGTTAAAGTGAATTTTTCTCTATTTGTTTTGTTAACTATTCAGTTTTTAAAGAAAATTGGGGGAGAGGAGGAGGCATGGGCGGAGGTAAAAGCCTAAATACGAGTTCGGCTAAATACATTACTTTTTACTCAAAAAGTATATTTATATCGAGAAATTTGTTAAAATATATATACATATAAACTTAATTAGCACTTGAAACTGATGAGTCAGCAAGAATTGATAATGGAAGGAATCAAAGTAGTAACGTGGAAGTTAATGCTTTGCACCATGATAATGGCTACCCTTAATTATCAAGGGCTTTATAATGTGAACAGATAATACATTATGACTCTAATAAGTAACCAAGAATCTTTTTTAACTATATCTTCCTCTATGATTGACATTATTATCGCAATGTTTAGGTTATTTATTTATTCATTTTTGAAATAATTGTTTGATAGTGCAGAAAGAGGAGCCAAAGTCAAAAATTAATTTTCAACTTGAGATAAACCCTTCGTGAAGGAACTAACTACTAATATAAAAATTTAAAAGAAGTGCAATATATAAAACTGAAAATGAGGATTTTACCGCGCCAAAGGTTATAGTGAAATGAATATGACCTCTCCACCCTTAAATAGAGGTCTCGATTTGAGTCTTGAAAATAAAAAAATAATCCTTTTCAAAAGCGGTTCTCTGTTAAAAAGACCTTATACGGTGGAAATTCGAATTAATAATACTGAATAACGAGCGAAAAAACAAAAAACAATTGCAAACTTAGGATAGTGGAGATTTTCATAGAGCAAATTAAATATAATTTAATATTTATAGTATGCAGTTTACTTTGTTAATGATGATAATATAAATTGAGCATATGGATTCATATCAAATGCCCCAATTTATTTGGACTAACTTGTTGTTGTTGTTATTTTATTATTATTATTATTTATTTATTTATAGTTGGTAGTTTATAAAATTATTATTATTATTATTATTTATAGTCGGTAGTTTATAAAATTATTATTATTATTATTTATTTGTAGTCGGTAGTTTGATAGAAATTGAAGAGGTTTTGGGGAGTGTAGCTTTATTTATACTGTGACAGTAAGTTGTAGTCGTACAATAAATGATAAAAATGGCCTCCATTATTGATCCAAATAGTTGAATCAAGAATCAACAACTACTCTTTTGGAGGGGATGTGTCGAGCTAACTTTTTTCTTTTGGTAATTAAAATTATTATTAATCACTAAGGATAATAGTACAAATTAAAGCATAGCATAGCATATATTCTCTATAAGGAATATCCAAGAACCTAATACTATATGTTCCTCATGTCCCTATACAAGCAATATCTAAAGAAGCACCAAAAACACTTCATTTTCTATCTGCCCTGAAATAACACATGCACACAATCTCCTTTGCCAAGGCTTCATGTTCTCTACTTGCACCCTCAAACATTCGACCATTTCTTTCTCTCCACAGCACATGTGTATGTTCAACATACATCATTTTAAGTAGCATTGTTGAAGATGTCTTCCCCTTTGAGTGCTGAATGATAAACTGGAAATACTGTACCAAAGTGTTGCGAACAGCTTGGGTACAATGGTGTGAAATTGAGCCCACTGAGAAGATAGCCTGGTCCATAATCCGCTGGCATATTCACATCATGCAAATAAGTGTCCCATTGTTTCCTTGTCGCACTGGCACAATACATCCATATGGAGACCCCATCCCTTCAGCTGTCTTTTGTTAGCAGCCTTCCATGATTTTGTAGCCATATAGTAAATATGGATTTAGGTCTAGAATTGTTCTGGAACATTAAGTCTCTCCAATCCATCTTAGGGTGTATTGGCAGTTGTATCATTTTTTTGGTGTCCATGATGTTATTTTTGCTACTATTTTGATAATGAGGGCTTCCACTGAAGAATAGATAGCTTGTTAGTGTATAGTGGCACCCTAAGTATTTAAAAGGCAATTACCCCTGAGAGTAACTAAGAGCTTAAATGATAACTGCCTTTTGCATAGCAATGTTTTAAAAGGCGGGGGCGTGAGGCGAGGCGTAAGCCCTGAGACATGGGGCGTAAGTTCCACCGATCTTTAAATTTTACTAATTTCAAGGATTTTAAGATAGTATAAAATAAAAATAATTATAAAAATTACATTAAAATCACAAAATTATAACAAATAATCTATTTAAAATATTTATAAATTATAATTCAACTATGAATCATACGAAAAGTATGACATATATCATAATATACAAATTAGTTGCAACGTCACTACAACACAAACATCAAAAGTAATGTATTCAATGCGAATTCTTATATGTATCTCTGTAACGAATCTTGAAAGAATTTCGATATTATAATTTGATATATTTTAAAATAGTCATTTTATTTAATATGCTTTCTATTTGAAAGAGAATTTTATAAAAACATAATTCACAATTTGAATATGATTCTCTAGCATCATTTATTTTTAAATTTGAACAAGTTAATAAAGTGACACATAATTCACCATAATATACCGTGATAACTATATTTGTAAATAGTTACTAGAACTTTGCTATTAAATTAATAAGTATTGTATTTCGTAAATATGAAAAATATAATTTTTAGAAAAATAATTATAAAAAAGTATGGACTATTATATAATAAAGACATAACAAAAATTAATAAATAAATACTTTTAAATGAAAGATTATTTAAAATTTACTATCATAGCAGTCTTATTGGATAACATGCAATAATTTTTATCTTAATTATGACATAAAATACACTCAACATAATAGTTAATGATTAAGAAAAAAGTAATTTTGGATAGTCAACGATTTATTAAGAAAATTTAAGGTTTTACGAGGTTAGTTACACACAACTGCATAAAGTTCTATTAGGCGAGCCCAGTACGTTGGGTGTTGGGTGTGTCCGCCGACGGCCGAGGCGTAAGTCTCAAGGAACTAAGCTCCACACATAAGCCCAGGGGTGTTTTACGAGAGCTCCGCCTCGAGGCGAATCCCAATTCTGCCTTTTAAAACGGAGTTGCATAGGATCCATACCCCCACAATAGAGTGCACTCTTTGACAAATTAGCATGTAGTCCTGAGGCAGAAGAGAATGTCCTAAAATAATTATGGGTGATATTGGATCTCCTTGCCTCCATCACTTAGTTGCATTAAAAGGCTCTAATGATTCTCCATTTAACATAATGGAGTAACTAACTAGTTTCACACAAGCCATTATCAATTTTATAAACTTCTCAGAGAAAGCCAGTCCCTCAAGAACCTGCTCTAAGTATATCAATTCTACACAGTCCACCCTTATCATGTATCTACAAAAAATGTGCTTCATGTTGTATGACGTAACCAATTCATGCACTAATTATGTTCTCTGTTATTCTTCTCCCTGGAATGAAACTTGTTTATGAGTCTGAGATGATATGACTCATAACCTCACTTTGGCAATCAGCTTATACAATATTGTACAACATGTTATGGGTCGATAATCCTTTACTGTGTCTGGGTTGGCAACTTTTGGCAGTAAGGTGAGTGTGGTGCAATTTATGGCCTTATATAAGATTGTTGTATCAAAGAATTTCATCACTGCTTCACGGACATCTTTCTTGATAATGGGTCATGGTCTCTTGAAAAATAAAGCATTTAACCCATTTATCCCTAGGGCTTTACGGTCCCCAATTGCATTCAACCCTTCATAGTTTTTTGACTCTGTAACATTGGCACGCAAATCTTTCTGTTGTGCATGTGATAGATAAGTACCATTCCTCATAACCGATCTATTGACAGTTGGTAAGCTAGATGCTAACGTTCCCATCAAGGATTTAGAGAAGTCAACGAATTCATCTTTGATTACTCTTGGGTCTTGTAGTTTACCACCTGTTAAGGAGTTAATCTCGAGAATCTGCTTATGAGTTTGTTTTTACTTCATTATGGATGTGAAATATTTATTGTTTGAGTCACCCAGCCTAACCTAAGTAGCCCTGGACTTTTGCTACAATGCATTTTCCTCTATCAATGACCACTTCTCCAATTGATGTAGGTGTTCTTTCTCCTGATCAGCTAGCGTATCCGAATAATGGGTCTACATTGCTTCTTGAATCTTCTTCACAGTTTCTCTAGCTTGTGTAATTTTCCCTGTCAGCCCTTTGAACTCAAATTGAGTTTAGTGGCTTATTTCAATTGTTTCAGTTTAAACCACACATTCCTCATCTTTCCAATTGTCATAGTTCTGGACCATCTTTGTACTACAATCTGATTAAAGTGGTCATAATTTGCCCATATATTAAAGAGCCTAACAGGAACTTTAACGTTTCTCCTTGGCCCTCTCAAAGGTATAATCATAGGATTATGCTCTAATATGAATACTTGTTCATAAGTTACAGTAAAGTGTCCATATTGGATCATCCAATCATCATTTGCAATTGCCATATCAAGTCTACTCCATACTCTGGCATCCCCTCTTTAATTATTGGTCCATGTATAGTAATCTCCCTTCCAAGGTATTTCATTTAGTAACAAGCTATTGTAGCATTCTGAGAAATCTTTCAATTCAGCTAAAGTCACAGGATTGCCTTGTCTATCTTGAGGAGTTAGTACATCATTGAAATCTCCACAAATGCTAAGTTATCTTGATCATAGGGGCCATCTGCTCAAGTTGATTCCACAAAGCTTTCCTTTGATATACTATGTTGAACTATCACAATCCCAAATCCTAACAAGTCGTGATGGCGCTTATCATGGAACTAGGCTAGCCAACCATCACATAACTACACATTTAATTTAATATAATTTCTCAAAAATCAATAATAACCAGCAAACTGAGTATAAAAATTTCTCTAAGTCTTTAAACCGCAATAATAATCTAACAGTCTAAACAAATTCCTCAGAACTGGAGTCAACCGATCACGAGCATCTAAGAATAAAACTAACTCTGCTAATGTCATAAACAATGTCTAGGAATAAAATGCTAATACTAATAAAGGAAGGGAAATGGATAAGTTGCGGACGCTGGACAACTACCTCGAAATCCCAAAAGTTGACGATAACGAACTCGGATGGCTACTGCTCCGAACCAGTACATGGATCTGCAGACAAAGGTGCAGGGAGTAGTGATGAGTACGCCAACTCAGTAGTAATGAAAATAAATCACAGCCTGAAGAATAAGAAACACACAGCAACAAATACACCAATCCATAAAAAAAGTAAAATACCAAGTCTCAATAAAGTATACTTAAGTTCGAAATCAATTTCCATAAAAATCCTTGAAACAAGTATATTTCTCCAAAGGTTTCTCAGTAAAAACTCCCAAAATATAAGTTTGAAAGATGAAATGAATCATAATCAAAACTAAGTAAAATATCATTATAAACTGCCCCTCGGGCCATCTCATCACTCATAATCAGTCACTCAGCACCTCACCATCACTCAGTAACAGTCACTCAGCACCTCACAATCACTCAGCATCAGCCCCTCGGGAAACCTCACTATCACTCATGCCTCCCAATCACTCATCACTCGGCACTCGGCACTCGCACTCAGTAGGTACCTGCGCTCACTGGGGGTGTGTACAGACTCCGGAGGGGCTTCTACAGCCCAAGCGCTATAAACAAGACAAATCATGGCATCAATCACTCTCAAGCACTCGACCTCTCTCATATCATAACATCCTCACAATATTGGCCCTCGACCTCACTCAGTCAGACACTCTCAGCATGCCACTCGGGCCATAAATAAAATGGGGTTCTCGACCCAAAACCGTATTTCATTTCAAGAAATTGTAATATATTAAATAGGAGTGTCAACAATTTCACAAGAAGGACTGAGTGTAAAATCATAGTTTCAAAGTGAGGAATATCAGTAAAATAGCCCCCAAGGGGTTAAACAAATTGGCACTAGGCCCCAAACATGGCTTACAACCCAAGTATAACAAAACATAGTAATACTAATAAACATATGCTTTAAAAGCGGTTTCGCAACTCAATAGTTGCCTAAAAAGGAACATTTTTTCAGATTTCCAGTTCGTGCACGCCCCACACTCGTCATCCAGTGTGTGCGTCACTCCAAATCCGTGAAAGGATGTAAAGTCCGGGGTTTCATTCCCTCAGGACAGGATTTAAAGACATTACTTACCTCAAACTAGCCCGAAAAGCTATTCCACAACACACTTGCCTCTCGAATCAACTTTTGAGTGCTCCAAATCTATCAAGTTCAGATTTTTCACATCAAATTATGCTAAGGGGATGAATTCCAATTGAAAAATATCAATTTTAAGGACAAAACTCGAAATTAGTCAAAACCCGACCCCCGAGCCCGCATCTCGAAACTTGAAAAACTTTATACCAAAATGATCCTCATCATCTCACGAGTCCGTACATATAATAAACTCTGAAATCGGAATTCGTTTGACCTCTCAAATCATCCCTAAAAGGTCTCATAATCACAAGCCCTAGTTTCACCTTTTTCTACTGATTTTCTCCAATTAAACACTTTTAATTTAGTCCTTGATCACATATAATCGAGTTATAAAGTCAAAAATCTTACCTCCAAATGTTTCCCTTTGATTCCCTCTTCAATCCCTCTCAAAAAGCTTCAAAACCGCTCAACAATGGTGAAAAATGGACTGAAATTTGCGAAGGAGGGGTTTAAATACTTCTGCCCAGATCACTCTATGCGAACGCGGCCTATGCCTCGCGTTCGCGATGAACAAAATTTACCAGCCTTCTTTACCCAGGGGAAGGCTGGCCAATTTCCGCAGGAGTGGACTCTCTCTCGCAGGCGCGACCTCGCAGGTGCGAGGTTTGTCCGCAGGCGCGGACCCACTGGTGCGGGAATCCCTTCGCAGGTGCAGTCCTAGGCCCCCTTGGCCTTCATCGCAGGTGCGACCATTTGGCTGCAGGTGCGGTCCAATGACCGCAGGTGCGAGAATCACTGAAAGCAGTGATTCATTTAATACGGGTTTCTTCTTCTTTTCACCATTTTCTTCCCCACCATAGGCGATTTTGAGAGCTTCCAAGAGGGTGTTCGGCCTAGTTGCTAAGAGGTAAGTATTTTTCAATTAAATGTTAGTTTATTACACCCAAACCTAGGTAGATTAACATCTAATTAGTGGAATTAAAGGGGTTAGAGTGGAAACCTAGGGTTTACTAATTTAGGGGAATTTCACCACTTTTTCACCATTAAATCTCATGAAATTTATATAAAAATGATCCTTAGGCTATGGGTGAGTGTTTTCGTCAAAAATTTCCGGAATCCGAGCATGTGGGCCCGGGGGTGTATTTTGGGATTTCTTCAAGAATGGTGAATTAGCCTAATTAGTAGTAGAATTTCATACTTTTGAACGTATATTGATGTATTTAAATAATATTTGGTTAGTTCCGAGTCCTTCGGCGACGAGTTTGGAGTTTCGGGCACTTTCTTGACCCGAGGAGTAGGTTCTACGCGAGGTGAGTCTCCTTTCCTACCTTGTAGGAGGGAATTGTCCCCATAGGTAATTGTTATTGACTAAATGTCCTTATTTGCGGGGGCTACGTACGCACCAAGTGACGAGAGTCCGTGCGTAGAAACTATTATGCTATGTTGGGTAGTTTTAGGACTCACAAGCATGCTTTTACGTGTCTTGCCTGTATACTTTCATGTACCTTCAGTTGGTTGGTATCCCTGAAGTTGATATGGAAATAATAGTGGGTATTTTGTAAATTTAACTGTTGATTCTATATTTCTAATCATGCACCGGAATTTCTCTTAAGGCTTTCCTAATGATTATGTGTATGTTACGAGCACCTGAGTCACAGGTATGATTCGTGAGCGGGGTAGCCTTATATTATGTTAACCGCGTCACATGATTGATTCGTGAGCGGAGTAATAGATTCATCTATGGTTCGGGCCGTCGACCCTCGGCAGTGCACATTTAAATTATTGCGACGCTTCGGCCGTACGCTTCGGCATATTACATGCTATTTATCTGTCTGAGAGCCTTTATAATAAATTATCCTTATTTAAATTGTTTGGTCTGGAAGGAAACTCGAGGATTTTATTTACTATTGTTATCTGATATTGAAAGGGAGATTTTACTTGTATACTTGACTGCTCCATGTCTACCCGTTTTCCATAATTATTTGATCATGTTCAATCTTGTTGCAATATATTATTATTATTGACCTAGTGAGTAGTACGTCTACTTCTCGTCACTACCTTTCGAATTTAGACGGGATACTCACTGGGTACATATTTAAATATATGTACTCATGCTACTCTTCTGTACTTAATTGTACAGGTTCTGAGGTAGCTGCATCCAGTCACTATTCTGGTGGTCATCGTTGAGAGTTTCTATTCGGCTGACTACACGGTGAGTTGTTTCCCTTGGCGATCTCGGCAACACTGTGGAGTCCTCTGCTTATACTTTTGGGATATTATTGTCTATTACCTTTCAGACAGTAGTGCATTTATTAGTAGCATTTTGTAGATTTTTCCCAGTCGCCTGTTGACTTGTGACACTAGGTTCTGGCACACTTTATAGGTTTTGCCTGGTGTTTTGCGGAGTTGTATGTGCTGGCAATACCTTTGAGCTACATAATCTCACGTGCTTACGTTTAAACGTTGTTTTTAATGAATTTCTTACCTTAAAAACCCGAAGGAGATTTTAATCACTTAAACATGTAAGGTAAACTCACTAGTAGATAGGTGTTGGGCGCCATCACGACCGTAGCGGAAATTTGGGTTGTGACATTTTCCATGCGATCGCATAGAACAATTTTTTCCAACAGCCTTCTCCAACTCTTCCGGATAACCTTTAGTATAATGGTTATAACTTTTTGTAAAAAACTCCAAATTATAATTGGTTTAACTATCTGAAAACTAGACATCAAGGGATACAACTTTCATTTTTGGATCATCTTCAAATTCCTTATAGATTGTGAGTTATAAGCTTCCAAAGTCGGGAAAGTGCAACAGAAATTTTACTCTATGCGATCGAGGGAAGCCTTATACGATCGCATAGCACAACTAGATTTATCCAAATTTTCTCTATGCTACCACATCCAGATCAATGCTATCGCATTGCACGCCCTTGAAGCCAAAACCCAGCAACTAGAAATGGTCCGAAACCACCCGAAACTCACCCGAGACCCTCGGGACCTCAACCAAAACATACCAACACATCCCATAACATCACACAAACTTAGTCGAGCCTTCGAATCACCAAAAACAACGCAAAAACACTAAATTCCCCTCGGATTGGAGCCTATGAACTTTGAAATTTCTAAATTCCACCAACGATGCCGAAACTATCCAAAACACATCCGATTGACCTGAAATTTTGCAGACATATCCAAAATGACATTATGAACCTATTCATACTTCCGAAATTCCATTCCGACCCCGATAGCCTATTTTCCAATGCCTACCGAAAATCGCCAAAAACTAACTTTCGCCAATTCAAGCCTAATTCTATACCGGATATCACAAAAATATTCCGAACACACTCCTAAGTCCCAAATTACCTAACGAAGTTATCCGTACCATAAGATCCGCATTCCGAGGTCATTTACAAATAAGTCAACTCTCATTTGACTTTTCCAATTATAAAGCTATTTTTAGAGACTAAGTGTCTCAATTCTCACTACAACCATTCCGGTTCCGAGCCAACCGACTCTAACACATCATAAACAGTATAACCAACCTATGACAAGGCAAAAACATGAATAATAATGAAATTTCTACAGAACGACCGGCCGAGTCGTTACATTCTCCCCCACTTAAACTCACGTTCGTCCTCGAACGTTTCTAGAGTTTTTCCAGACGCCACCAAAATTGATGTGTAACCTACCATGCACATATTCAGAGGTGATTCCACGTCACTCTACCCCATATAGGTCTAATAGCACAACACAGTTGAAATTTCGAAATCCAATCTTGACCCACAACCTTAGAACCAAGTTTCCACTTCCGAAATAATTTACAAGATCAAATCCAACAACTATAAGCTGAAATAGTCTGCACACTGTGTATCAAGCCATATCCGTAACCCAAGATGAAATCACCTAATATACCGCATGACTCAACCACTCATAACTATGACTCTTAATCACAATAGCTACTCAAAACAACCCAATACCGGTAATAACCTCTTATGAAACAAAGCCTCGCTTTCACACCTCCGTATGGTGCCGATGATGAAAGAAACACGTAGAAACCAACAACCATTCGTCCGACCAGCATCTATACCATCCAGAGCCATAACTTGTGCAACTCTTTCACTCCATAACAACATCCCAAGAGCTCAATTCATAAAATAAAGAAGACTCACACGAGAGGACTATCCTGCCACGAACACTTACCATTACCACATCGTGCTAAAAGCCCGACACACACCGTAAAATCAGAACACACAAATCTGACACCAAGGATCATACCTCTACCTAAATCCGCTGAAAAGCGTGATCCCATCCAACCGCTGGACCACATGAAATACTCCAAGCTACCTTGCTCAAATCAATAACCATGCGAAATTCGATATCAATTACTCAAAGTGCATTGCCATAACCACGGGGGAAATCGGACGATACCATGCCACCCGAACCAGAAAGAACATAACCAATACGTCTCAATCCTGCAACACCCAATTACTTACCTTACTCAAATCTCGTTATCAAGTCCAGATAGAATCGCCCCTATGCACATATAACCAACAATCACATCTCCTCGAAACACCGAAAGGTAACTCATAGATCACTCCAAAACACGAATAAGCTCAATGATAATCGAATGGTACGTCCCTCAACAATAGCAAATCGGAGTCAACAATTCAGACTTAGTGTAGAACACACACCCATACTGGCCTACCAATAATTCTAAATCAACTCTGGTCATCCACATCAGGTAGATAACTCTCCAACGGTTCATAATGACTGAATCATGACATATCCTAACACATGACTGGCTTTGCTCGCATCCTCATAGTTCACAACCACAAAATAATCTGTTTATTAGAACTCTTAGTCTCAAAGTCCACGAAGCGCACAAATTTACCATATCTGATCCCAACTCCACCACTCGAATATATAACATGTCTCTAATACTTAATCATTCCACAAAAGGATACCCCCATAATTCTTTTGTGTCACCAAACAACCTTGAATATCTGCAGTCGATCCAATAAGAGAGCGTCGTAATTCCAATGAAGCACCCTTAACTCGACAGATTGTCGTTTCAGAATGTATACCCTCGTCCAGTCATACCAATTAGTGATATCATCTACGTAGTCGTCTAAAACTGCCGATGATGTCTAAGAATTTCACATATGCAATTTCTCAACTCTACACCACATACCGCATACACTACGCCATCTTATGATAAGTATAAGAACTTCCCACTTGTTCCCATCTAGAAGAAAAATCACTATACATCACATGCCCCTCACGCCAGTAGAAAATATACATCTCTAACCGTGGTAGAACCCCTCAAGAACTCTCCGCATCACATTTGTACGCACCAACCGTCAAGACTGAATACTTCTAACTTGACCAAGCTACGCATGCCACCAAATCCTAAGAGAATTGCTAAGAAACACCTGTAACAACTCATTACTTCATAACACCCACCGAACTAATCATAGCCCTTATTGTTTATCATGTCGATTCGACCTACTACCAAGCTGTCCTATTCATTCAAGTTCCTTCTGACTTACCTTCGAATTGATACTTCTTCTTGCCATAATACCGCAATTCTCAATCCCGAATCACCGTACGAAACCCGAGCATAAAAATATATTGTCTAAGGCTCATAAGCCGCTGAATACTCTCTCAAATATCCCCAAATCACCACATTAGAAATACTTACCTTGAAGAGACTTCCTGCGATTCTAAGTCATTAACTTCCCTTCCTGATACTGAAGGATAGAATCCATGATAATGTAACTACACCACAAGCCTTGACACCTTCCACGTAAATCTCAATTTCTAGCCAAACACACCTCTTGAAGATCCCTAATTGTTATGTATAACCTTGAACCCATTGGAACCATTCCCGAGAGTCCTCCACTCTACGCAAATCTCAATTACCCTAACCAAGTAAACAGAACGACCTGACCCCGCTTGCAAACCACGTACTAGGATAAGTAATCCACACATTGAAGCAACAAGAAAACTCATACACTACACACATTACACCTTCAAGCACAACTCAATCATTCAACAAATTCCATTACCCGTAAAGTACATTATAACCTGTATCGAAGAAATTTCTATTACTCGAGTCATTCCCAGACTCCACCTCTGCAGGTCATAACTGATTCACCAATATACCTCGCACCGAAACCAGTACAACACATAATCGTGTAATCAACTTATCATTAGCGTACTCCCCCACTTGGCTCAAAGCCAACGACCAAGACAAACAGTAACTCACAATGCCCATACGCTATCACTGCCACCATACTGTGGTGAGATTCAACTAGATCATTCATAAGCTCATATGACCCAAACCATCAAACCGTCAAATCGAATACAAATCTCGCATCCACCATTGAAATGGTCATGCCAACTTCCACAAGCGATCTAAACTCAAATGACAACATACATCATTTACTGGTAGAAGAGAACTTACTACAGATCAACATAAGGACCACACACCTCGGGACAACCCGCAGGAGATACCCCTGCCTGCTTAGCCTAAAACAGATGTCTCTCTATACACTTCCGAAGATCATAGCTATTACTCAATCACTTTACCCTCCTACATCAGAACACAACTAATGCATGCCCTTGAGACATCACAATAAGCGGTATAAGAACCTGAAGCAGATGGCAATACTGAAACTGGAGCTATGGTCAAGGAAATCTTGAGCTTCTAGAAGCTCTACTCACACTCGTCTGACCACATGGATACATTCACTGGACACCACGTGTCCCAAGAATGCTACTGAACTGAGCCAAAAATACACACTTGGAGAACTTCGCACAAGGCTTCTCCACCCTATATCCTTGTAATACCACAATCAAATGCTGAGTATGCTACCCCTGGCTACGCGAGTACGCCAGGATGTCATCCATGAACACAATAACAAATGAGTTATAACGAGGTTGCATGCACCGTCAATCAATTACATGAACGTTGTTGAGGAATTGGTCAGCCCAAAAGAAATCACCCGGAACTCATAACACAACAGAAGGATCCGATTCACTCCACATTTAAACAACATGGTAGGTCCTTCACTACACTCACAGCTCGAGGCCATATTCTAACTTAAGACTAAGTCAATTACTCAATGATTCTTGTTACATCTCCCGCTAATCCATTATTGTCGCAATCACACAACCTGAACACATCTAACTATCAATCACCCTCACCATGTAGTCACCTAGTCACAAGGTTCCATCAATAAGGACACCAACGGACATATAAGTCCCCCAACACATGTGCTAACACAGACGAAATCTCAACACTCAAGCCACAAACAAAATTCAGCCTCAAGTCCTTCCCACTGGCCCATTATGAACATGCAAAAAAAATTCTTATCTCATCCATGGAAGTCACAAGTCGTCGATGTACAACTGATACCAAGCGCTCACGTGCGCATTCGAATACATAAAAGGAATTCAAAGAGTTACGCTTTTGGCTGAATAAATGGATTCGCACGACAAGAATTCAAGAATGCGAGATGTTTCCTAAGGGTTCTGCAGCCTCTCAAAGATATGTACAGACGTCTCCGTACCAATCCGCAAGACTCTACTAAACCTGCTCATGACCGTTGAGTCATATGTAACCTAGAGCTGTGATACCAACTTGTCACGATCCCAAATCCTAACAGGTCGTGATGGCGCCTATCGTGGAACTAGGCTAGCCAACCATCACATAACTATACATTTATTTTAATATAATTTCTCAAAAATCAATAATAACCAGAAAACTGAGTATAAAAATTTCTCTAAGTCTTTAAACCGCAATAATAATCTAACAGTCTAAACAAATCCCCCAGAACTGGAGTCAACCGATCACGAGCATCTAGGAATAAAACTAACTCTGCTAATGTCATAAACAATGTCTAGGAATAAAATGCTATTACTAATAAAGGAAGGGAAATGGAGAAGCTGTGGACGCTAGACAGCTACCTCGAAATCCCAAAAGCTGACGATAACGAACTCGGATGGCTACTGCTCCGAACCAGTACCTGGATCTGCACACAGAGATGCAGGGAGTAATGATGAGTACGCTAACTCAGTAGTAATGAAAATAAATCAGTCTGAAGAATAAGAAACACACAGCAACAAATACACCAATCCACAAAAAAAAGTAAAATACCAAGTCTCAATAAAGTATACTTAAGTTCGAAAACTAATTTACATAAAAACACTTTGAACAAGTATATTTCTCCAAATGTTTCTCAGTAAAAACTCCCAAAATATCAGTTTGAAAGATGAAACGAATCATAATCAAAACTCAGTAAAATATCATTATAAACTGCCCCTCGGGCCATTCCATCACTCATAATCAGTCTCTCAGCACCTCACCATCATTCAGTAACAGTCACTCAGCACCTCACAGTCACTCAGCATCAGCCCCTCGGGAAACCTCACTGTCACTCATGTCTCCCAATCACTCGGCACTCGCACTCAGTAGGTACCTGCGCTCACTGGGGGTGTGTACAGACTCTGGAGGGGCTCCTACAGCCCAAGCGCTATAAACAAGCCAAATAATGGAATCAATCACTCTCAGGAACTCGGCCTCTCTCATATCATATCATCCTCACAATATTGGCCTTCGGTCTCACTCAGTCAGATACTCTCAGTATGCCACTCGGGCCATAAATAAAACGGGGTTCTCGACCCAAAACCGTATTTCATTTCAAGAAATAGTAATATATCAAATAAGAGTGTCAACAATTTCACAAGAAGGATTGAGTGTAAAATCATAGCTTCAAAGTGAGGAATATCAGTAAAATAGCCCCCAAGGGGTTAAACAAATCGGCACCAGGCCCCAAACAAGGCTTACAGCCCAAGTATAACAAAACATAGTAATACTAATAAACATATGCTTTAAAAGCGATTTCGCAACTCAATAGTTGCCTAAAAAGGAACATTTTTTTAGATTTCCAGTTCGTGCACGCCCCACACTCGTCATCCAGTGTGTGTGTCACTCCAAATCCGTGAAAGGATGGAAAGTCCGGGGTTTCATACCCTCAGGACAGGATTTAAAGACATTACTTACCTCAAACTAGCCCGAAAAGCTATTCCGCAACACGCTTGCCTCTCGAATCAACTTCCGAGTTCTCCAAATCCATCAAGTTAGATTTTTCACATTAAATTATGTTAAGGGGATGAATTCCAATTGAAAATATCAATTTTAAGGACAAAACCCGAGACCGCGTCTCGAAACTCGACAAACGTTATACCAAAATGATCCTCATCATCTCACGAGTCCGTAAATGTAAAGAACTTTGAAATCGGAGTCCGTTTGACCCCTCAAATCATCCCTAAAAGGTCTCATAAACACAAGCCCTAGTTTCACCTTTTTCTACTGATATTTCCCAATTAAACACTGTTAATTTAGTCTTTGATCACATATAATCGAGTTATGAAGTCAAAAATATTACCTCCAAACGTTTCCCTTTGATTCCCTCTTCAATCCCTCTCAAAAAGCTTCAAAACCGCTCAATAATGGTGAAAAATGGACTGAAATTCGCGAAGGATGGGTTTAAATACTTCTGCCCAGATCACTCTATGCGAACGCGGCCTATGACTCGCGTTCGCGATGAACAAAATTTACCAGCCTTCTTTAACCTTATGCGATCGCGGCCTTTTCCATGCGATCGCATAGAACAATTTTTTCCAACAGCCTTCTCTAACTCTTCCGGATAGCCTCTAGTATAATGGTCATAAATTTCTGCACCAAACTCCAAATTATAATTGGCTTAACTTTCGGAAAACTAGACATCAAGGGCTACAACTTTCATTTTTGGATCATCTTCAAGTTCTTTATAGATTGTGAGTTATAAGCTTCCAAAGTCGGGACAGTGCAGCAGAAATTTTACTCTATGCGATCGTGGGAAGCATTATGCGATCGCATAGCACAACTAGATTTTTTCAAATTTTCTCTATGCTAACGCATCCAGATCAATGCTATCGCATTGTATAACTCTGAAGCCAAAAACCAGCAACTAGATATGGCCTAGAAATGGTATGAAACCACCCGAAACTCACCCGAGACCCTCGGGACCTCAACAAAAAAATACCAACATATCCCATAACATCACACAAACTTAGTCAAGCCTTCGAATCACCAAAAACAACGCAAAAACACTAAATTCACCTCGGATTCAAGCCTATGAACTTTGAAATTTCTAAATTCCACCAACGATGCCGAAACTATCCAAAACACATCTGATTGACCTGAAATTTTGCATACATATCCAAAATGACATTACGAACCTATTCCAACTTCTGAAATTCTATTCCGGCCCCGATAACCTATTTTCCACTGCTGACCGGAAATCCCCAAAAATTAAATTTCATCAATTCAAGCCTAATTCTACACCGGACATCACAAAAATATTCCGAACACACTCCTAAGTCCCAAATCACCTAACGAAGCTATATGTACCATAAAATCCGCATTCCGAGGTCGTTTACCAATAAGTCAATTCTCATTTGACTTTTTCAACTATAAAGCTATTTTTAAAGACTAAGTGTCTCAATTCTCACTACAACCATTCCGATTCTGAGCCAACCGACTCTAAAAAATCATAAACAGTATAACCAACCTATGAAAAGGCAAAAATAGGAATAATAATGAAATTTCTACGGAACGACCGGCCGAGTCGTTACACATACAGACCATTCCATTCAGCTTACTAGTCATCTGACTATGAACCAGTTGGGCTGCCTTTGCTATGAGTTGAACTTCATTGCTTTTGCCATTCCAAAGAACCCGTATTCTCCTATTTATTGCTTTTGTGTAGTTAGTCAGCCTATCCCAATTAATAGCCACCTTGCTTGTTATATTTCTATTTCCTTTGACTCTAGTTTCTAATAAACCAGCTAATCTAATTTGATGATCTCAGAGATACTACTTAAGCTCTTTCTGGTTGTATCTCTTATTGATTCCCTTAACATTCCAGAACAACCAAGTCATTGAGATAGTATGAATTCACCTCCTATATTAGGAGCCTAATGTTCTCATCTCTCATTCCCTCTGCAGGCAAAGCTTGGAAGCCATTCTTGGTCACTATCACCTCTTCATTAGTTGCATGACGTTGCATGTCTTACCCATATGTTATCTCATGTTGTCTACTTGATTGGTGTTTGGGAAATTTCTTACCTTAAGTGGATCATTTTGCTCGCACCTGAGTCCAGCCTGCTTCACTGGTCTTATTAGTTGGATCCCCAAGTTTCTATTTACACCCTTCGTTAGCTTCACTATGATGCAAATCTTGTTGTTGGTTCTGTATTTTCTACGCTGGTTGTTGCTTATCTTTTGGTATCTATGCTCGAACTAGCTTAGGTCTGGCTCTTTGTAGTGGGCCGATTCTCACTTCCTTCTTTTGTTTGCTACAGTCATGTCCAATCTACAAGCACTCGGCATAGAAAGTTGGTCGCCATTCAAATTCAATGGGTTGTTTAAATTGTCTACCAAAGGGATCCTTAACTGTTACTTCAATTGGCAGTTTCTTTGTGACATTCACTTCAATCAAAATTCTAGCATATGACACCCTGGTTTGTTTTGTAGTGCATTGGTCTACAAATAATGGATTACCAATAGTGCTAGCCATCATGCTTAGTGTATTTCTGGCTTAGCAGTTCATCGGGTATGTTGGAAGCTTCACCCACAATGAAATTTATGTCAAGAATCCATCATTGAAATCAAAATCTGGGTTCCATTATTTAAGAATGATTGGTCTGTTATCGATGGTATAAGGGCAACCACACAATACTTCCTACAAATCGCCTAGGCTCTAAGAGTGATTTCCAACAAAAAAAGTTATCCACGGTGCTGCGGGTTTTGTCGAAGCCTTTGGATTTGCTTGTTGTTCCCCTTCCTCGGCCCTGCTGGTGTAACACTTGGTTCTCTTATCTCCCCAGGTGAAATTTCTCGAGCAACAGGATTTGAAGCCATAATGGGTTGATTTGGTGTTGTATTTGTTGTTGTATGTGAGCTTCCGATTTATTTCTTGTGCACACCTGGGTTATTGCTTTTCACCCCCAAATCGATTGATCTAGCTGGGAACGGGTTGCGAATCGGAGTTACCACTTGCTGTAAGTTTCCTCTTTCAATTTGATCAGAAATCACACTTGCGTTAACAACGATTCCTACGATTACAAGCGGTTGTTTTGCATGTCGTCCTCTCTCCCTAGCCATGGCGATTCACAGACGGCGCACGATAGCGTACCATGAGTCGGGAGCACAAAGCTAGTGTCGAGCTAACTTTGTTTATAAATACTTTTAATATGGTGTAATATTATTTATTTTTTGTCAAGTTCATATGATTTTCTTTTAAAGACTTTATATAATTAAAAGTTATTAACTTCCATTGTAAAACTTTGACCACACACCTAACAGCATAAAATTATAAGAGAAGTGCTTTTATTATGCATTGAATATCATGTTTTTAAGTTAGGGACAAGTCATTGCATGTGACCTCAAACTTTGTTAATTCACGTTGTTTTGTAAAATTATTCTCCTATCTAAAAGGGACTTATTGAAAGAGCACAAGGTATTATTTCATTTCTAGACCACCAACTTCATTTTGCGTTTTGGCCATAAGTCAAGGGGCACATGAAATTTGTGTTGCTTTTTTAAGTGCAAACTGTCACATTTGGTAATGCCAAAAGTACAAAACAAAAAACAACACTAAGTGAAGAATTAACTACAATAATAAACGACACACTGCTCCATTTAATGTTTCATCTCACATTAGTATAACATATATGTTTTTGTTTAACTTCCGTTGTCTGAAAGCTTAGCCTTACTAATTCAAATTTGTATGACGTATGGCTCATTAAAAGAAAAATTGTTCACTATCAGGAATATCTTTAATACTGTGATGTTCCGAAACTTACCCAACAAAGAACTTTACTATCTTAGGACCGTTATAGTTACGTTAGTCATTCACACCGAGGCTTCGGACGTTCAATTCCCCTGTCGTCAAGTCACAAGCTTTCTTGACCTTCTAACACTAGGCAAGCGTCAACCCTCGTGCATGATCTTAAATTACCTAGTTATATTATATTTGCTGGAATATTGATATACCAACAAGTTTCAAGTACACCTAAGAGATAATGTCATCAAATTATCTGACTCCCATCTTTTCTTAGTTAGAGTTATCTTTGTGTTTCGGACATAGACATGAGGGGAGTTAAATAGTTAGTGTGTTGAGGGTGGTTATATAATTTGTGCATTAGTTGGTTAGTAAATGTGTATTAATACTGTAGCTTTACTCTTCAATAAAACATTTCTCATTTTCCAGTCTCTCTTCTCTTTTCTAAGTGCGACTACGCTCTAGTTTCAACGCTTCCATGGTTGTCTTCGACATGGTATCAGACCTATCGGAGGAGATCTCAATACGCCTCTCTATCGTTCAATTACAGAAGCTAAATCTCAGTTAGAAGATAGCTGATTTCTCAAAATTCTGGCATTTGTAACTTTCTTCTACAATTAGGTTTCTTCCGCTCAGAAATGAGGGGAAACAAAATTGATCATTCACATCTGTTGTTCGTGCATCCATCAAATACTCCGATCTTGGTGTTAATTCTGGTTCAGCTCAAAGGATCTAAGAACTATGGCTTGTGGCGGAGATCGATGAAGATTGCAGTTCAAGACAAGTGAAAGCTATGCTTCGTTGATGGTAAACACACCAAGGCCTCATTTCTGGCAGCATTGCATGAGGATTGGGAAACTTGTAACGCTATAGTCCTTTCATAGATTATGAATATTGTATCACCAGATCTACTTAGTGGGATAGTGTATGCATCGAATGCCCAAGCTGTGTGGAGGATCTTCGTGAAAGGTTTGACAAAGTCAATCGAATGAGGATCTATCAGCTACATAGGTAAATTGCAACGATATATCAAGGTATCTATTCTGTTTCTACATATTTCACAAAATTGAAGGAATTGTGGGGCGAATTAGACGCAATAGTGCCGCCTCCTAGATTTGTGAAGGACTATGTTGAGCACCTTAGTAGGTCTAAATGACTTGTATAGTCAGGAAAGACGTCAAATCCTTATGAAATCCACTGAACCTAGTCTAAATCAGGCATATGCCACATTTATTGAGGATAAGGCTCAAAGAGGACCGTTAGGGCATGTCAACTCATTAGTGGAAGTAAATGAAATTACTGCACTTTGGAGTGCTAAAGGACCTTAGATGTAGAAACCTAGAAAACAATTCAATATACAGTGTGAATTTTGTACAATGAAAGGACACAGTAAGGAGAATTATTATTAGTTGATTAGATATCCAACAAATTTCAAAGGCAAAAGGAAGCAAGTTGCTATTTCAGCACACTTTGGTAACCCTTCACAATTAGGGAATCATGCACAACATCAAGGAGAAATAATCCAGGAAATGGACACATAGGTTATGGAGTTACACGACCATTGGGTCCAAGTGTTGATCATACCAATGCAGGGTACACAGGATTAACAGCAAGTTATGCAGGTGCAGATAGAGATGCATGATTGAGCATGCCAATGTCATTCACTCTAGAACAATATGATCAAATTCAGAAAATGCTATAGAAGGATCATACACCTAAGCCAACAGCTAATGCAGAAGGTATAAATGGTCATCTAATGCTTGCAGATGCAGTTAGTGTAACTAATTCTATAGATAGTAAAGCAAAGGGTGATAAGTGGATAGTAGATATAGGTGCAACAGATCACATGGTTTCAAATAGTGTAATGATTTCTAAGCCTAAAGAGCAGTCTAGATGTATTGCTGGAAAATTTCACTTACCAAATGGAGATATCTTGTCCATTTCTTGTGTAGGAAGTTCTGGGTTAGATCAAGGAATTATATCCAATATGCTTTGCATATACTGTCAGTGTCGAAACTGACTCGGGAACTAAATTGTTGGATGCTGTTCTTTCCTGATTTTTGCCTAATGCGGGACCTTCACATTGGGAAGGTGAAGGGGACTGGAAGGCTAAAAGGAGATCTATACTATTGGTCTCACAATGATAAAGATAGGGTTCAAGCTTCAGTAGCACTGTGTATGATCAATGAAGAAGAGTTATGGCATAGAAGACTTGGGAAAATTCCACATAAGGTTCTGCAACAAATGCACATAGTAAAGCATAATAGGTTGCATAGTATAATGTTTGTCCTATTTATCCTTTGGCAAAGCTAGCAAGATTTCCTTTTCCACAAAGTACTAGCAGAGCTTCTAAAGCATTTGATTTGATACATGGTGATGTATGGGGTCTTTATAAAGCCCCAACCTATGATGGGAATAAATACTTTCTCACTTTAGTAGATGACTATAGTAGAATGGTTTGGATATTTTCGCTCAAACTTAAGAGTGATGTACCTACTTTAATAAAAGACTTCGTGACTTTTGTAAAGACTAAGTTTAACAGTGCAATAAAGGTGTACAAATCAGACAATGGAACAGAGTAATTCTCATTGTACAGATTTGTTTAAGGTTGCATGTGTGATTCATCAAAGCTCCTCTGTCTACACACCCCAGTAGAATAGGGTGTAGAGAGGAAACACAGACATATTATTGAGGTTGCCAGAGCCATCAGGTTCCAGGGAAGCATTCCATTGAAGTTCTAGGTATTTAGTGTGCAAAATGCAGTATATCTGATCAACATAATTCCTTCCACAGTATTAGGAGGGAAGTCTCCCTTTGAAATGTACTATAGTCGACCACCTAGATTGCAACATCTCAGCGTTTAGGAAGCCTATGTTATGCCACTGCCATTGATAGAAGTGACAAATTTGGAGTTAGAGCAGAACCAGCAGTGCATATGAGATACTCATCTACTCAAAAAAGTTATACGCTATACAGTCTTACTAATAAAAAATTTTGTAAGCAAGGATGTATATATTAAGGAATACATTTTCCCTTCAAGACACCAACATCCATAGTCAGGAGGCTTAATGTTGAGCAGTTTGTTGATGTTGATGATGCATTCATCATAGATCCAACCCAGAAGTCTCAGAGATAGCTCTTGAGTCAGCAATTTCACCTCAACCTTCTCCTGAGGTTTCCTCAGCTCTTAACCCTGATATTCTAGCTCCTAAGGCCCTACAACAACATCACCATCAAATCAACTCCTGCAGCAGTGATGCCACACCCAACTGTGGCTCCCTTACATGACTTGCCGAAGAGGGTCTAAGGACGTCTACTAGGACTTCCAAACCACATGGCTGCTCAATGATTTTGTTCAATGGAATTCCAAAAGATGGTCCTTCTACTGCTTTGGGATCCAGCTACCCCATGTCTGCCTACATGTCTTATGCTTCATTGTCTACACCTTACATCAAGGCAATTTGTTCTTTCTTAGGTGTTACAGAACCAACTTCCTTTGTTGATGCTCTTCAAGATCCCAAATGGACTGTTGCTATGGATGAAGAATTGCAGGCTTTACATGAAAGCCACACCTGGAGATTAGTTCCCTTGCCAGCTGACAAGAGGGTTATAGGGTGTAAATGGGTGTTTAAGGTGAAGTACAATGCCAAAGGTGAGGTGGAAAGGTATAAAGATCGCTTAGTGGTGTCGCGCCCCCTTTTTCCTCGCGGAGATCGGGTTTCGACATTTTGGGTTGAGACAACTCTTTCCTTTTGGGAAAGGGGTTTGCATTTTTTTTAGAGTCACCACCTAACAATTTTAAAGGTGCATTAGGGCACCTAAGGGGTCCATTTACAACTACGTTGTTAACCAGAGATAGGGTAAGGGCTTAAAATTATCCCAAGGGGAAGGTGTTAGGCACCCCTCAGGATCCACAAATGTGGTTCCCGACCAAATAGGTTTTTTGAATTTGTACGATTTAGCGAACAAAAAAATAAAGGCTCAAATAAGAGGGGTTTAAGTACTTAAGCATACAAGGTGTCTAAAAACAGTTATAGAAAGGCTAAGTTTTGAAAAGAGTTTCAATCTAAACATTTAAAATAAAGGATATCCTAGGTTTGTGATAATATGGATCACATCAATGCAATACCCGGTATGACACTCCTCAAAGAGGGGCTACACGTGGTATTAGCGCATCGGTCATCATATCCATATCTACCCTTTCCCACCCCGTGAAGGTAATTAAAGCGTGTGTTGGTCACGAACTATATTGTGTGATGTTACCCGTCCCTTCCTATCAGTCCCGGAGGAGGTTAGGAGTACTATCCTAAAAGGGGGGNTAGGCAGACCCTCAGGTTTGAAAGGTAAAATTCTAAGGCGACAAATAAAGAACACATAGGACTGCAGTAAATGGGAACTCATAGGAGAATGTAAGAGGCTCCAATTTACCTCCACAGATAATGCACATAACAGCACGACTCAAACACAAGTAAGGATAGTATTTAGATTCAGAACCCTAAGATATGGTGTTTAAGTGAGTTCAGAAGATAAACAGACATGCAGGTATATTTTTTTATTACATAGAAAACCCTAATCAGTTTTGCCTACTGATTAAAAGAAACTGTTAAGCATTGAGCAACATATACAGGAAAGCCAAATTCTAAGTTTAATGATTCAACCACCTAAGGCTTGCTTAGGTGTGGGAATAAGGCTCAGTAGTTACCCGGATTATTAAAGAAATTGTTTGAGTTGTGTTGCCTAAACGTGTTATACCTAGAAAATAGCAGAATTAATATCAGTTATGAAAACATGGCGGGCGGGGGGGGGGGGGGGGACTTTTGAACTCTC
>ML258896.1:0-14243 GCA_005239495.1 Nicotiana undulata
TGAATATTCAAAACAAAACGTCACGACCTATACCAATTAATCTGTTATAATTGATTCATCGACGTATAACCTAGTGATGAATGAATGTAATTCATCAACTCTGTTATAATACAACTAATGAATACAAAATCATATACTATAATATGCTATATATGTAGTTAAAGAAGCACGAAGTGTGTGTGTTATATATATACACACACTAACATATACTATATATAACAAGATATATATGTGGGCCGCATCTTCGAACCGCAGGTGCGAGAATTGCCCGTTTTAATGAGTTTTCGCAGGTGCGGACAGCAGGTGCGAGGTTAAAGTCGCAGGTGCAAAAAGCCTGGGCAGAAAAGTATAAAAAGGAGACTTCGCGATTTCTAACCCTCTTTTCACCATTTTTGTGCGGGTTCCGAGCTTTTTGAGGGTTTTTGAAGAGGGAAACGTTTGTGCATCATTGAGGTAATATTTTTGGACTCATTAACTCGATTATATGTGATTAAGGACTAAATTAACATTGTTTAATTGGGGAAAATCAGTAGAAAAAGGTAAAATTAGGGCTTGAGTTTAAGAGACCTTTTAGGGATGATGTGAGGGGTCAAACAGACTCCGTTTTCAGAGTTCTTTATATGTACGGACTCGTGAGATGATGAAGATCGTATTGGTATAAAGTTTGTCGAGTTCCGAGACGCGGGCCCGGGGGTCGGGTTTTGGCTAATTTCGGGTTTTGTGCTAAAATTGATATTTTTTTATTGGAATTCATTCCCTTAGCATAGTTTGATGTGAAAAATCTGATCTTTATAGATTTGGAGCAATTGGAAGTTGATTCGAGGGGCAAGCGTGTTGCGGAATAGTTTTTCGGGCTAATTTGAGGTAAGTAATGTCTTTAAATCCTGTCCTGAGGGTATGAAACCCAGGACTTTACATCCTTTCACAGATTTGGAGTGATGCACACACCGGATGACGAGTGTGGGCGTGCACGAACTGGAAATTTGGAAAAATGTTCCTTTTTAGGAAACTATTGAGTTGCGAAACTGCTTTTAAAGCATATGTTAATTAGTATCACTATGTTTTGTTATACTTGGGTTGTAAGCCATGTTTGGGGCCTAGTGCCGATTTGTTTAACCCCTTGGGGGCTATTTTACTGATATTTCTGTCATGACCCAAAATTTTCACCATTGGGACCGTGATGGCGTCTAACGTTGAACCTGCTAGACAAGCCAACGTGTTTAATCATATTATTTAAAAACCTTTACTATTAAATGATAACCGGTTAAGATCAACTTTCCAAAGATAACAACATAAAATATGAGCGGAATAACAGTTTTACATAGCTAAATCCATAAAACTTAACAAATTATTTAAGCTAGTCAACCCGGATCTTTGGAGTCACAACTCACGGACCGTCTAAGAATAGTACACAAAACAGTCTGAAAGAAATACTACATATGTTTCTGAAGTACAAGAATCAGAAATGAAATGAGATAAGGAAGGGGACGCCAGGGCTTGCGGACATCTGCAGGTCTACCTCAGTGTCTCCGGTGGACTGAAGGATACTCTCTCGATCAATGACCACTGGGTCCGGTACCGTAATCTGCACAACATGAAGAAGTGCAGGTGTAGCATCAGTACAACCGACTTCATGTACTGAGTAAGTGTCGAGCCTAACCTTGGCGAATAGTGACGAGTCTAGGACATGACAATTAATAAACTCCTGTGCAATTCAATAATATATAACAGGAATAACGGCAGGAAAATAACCAGTTAAGTGTAAAACGGATGAGAACATGTTGGGGACAGGGGAAAACAGTTACTGAATCATAGAACGAAGCAACAATCTAAGTATCAAAAACAACACGGGAAGTAAACACATAGAACAAACAAGTACACGACATCACCCTTCGTGCTTTACTCTCATCCTCACCAAAGCAAGTGCACGGCATCACCCTTCGTGCTTTTACTACCATCCTCACCAAAAAAAGTAGATAAATAAATACACGGCATCACCCTTCGTATTTTTACTCTCATCATCACAATGCAATGAATAAATAAAACGACACGACATCATCCTTCGTGATTTTAAATATTAAAGCATGACACGGCATCGCCCTTCGTGCTTTACACTCTCATCCTCAAAATGCAACAAATAAATACACGGCATCACCCTTCGTGCTTTACACTCTTCCACACCCAAACAATATCAAGAATAACAGTTTGGCAAGAAAAATCAATAACATGTATCATTATCACAACATCCCGGCAAGGGAACAACAATAGAAACAAATACCGTCCCGCCAAGGGACACAACTATAACCAATCTCGCTCAAGTGTAAAACTTAACAAAATAATCCTCAACAATGTTCACAACCAAGTATTTCCAACAATTGAATAACCTCCAAAATAAAAACTACTTCATAACGCAGTACAGAACAAAGAAAAGCACATATATCATAAAGACCGACTCACGGGCATGCTTGACAACAATGCATAGGTACTCGTCATCTCACATATACATTGAACATGGGATAAACACGTAGCACATATGACTCAACACCTATTCCCTCAAGCTAAGGTTAGGCCAAACACTTACCTCGATGCCATGAACACAATTCAAGCCTCAACTACCGCTTTACCTTTTGATTCCACCACCAACTCGGTCGTATCTAGCCACAAGTTACTTAATTATATCAATAAATGCTAAATGAATCAATTCTAATGCATGGAAATGAGTTTTCTAAAGTTTCCCCAAAAAGTCAAAAATCGACCCCGGGCCCACTCGGTCAAAACTCAAAATTCAGACCAAAACCCGATTACCCATTCACCGCCGAGCCCTGGTATATAAATGATTTTGGAATCCGACCTCAATTTGAGGTCTAAATCCCCAAATTTCAATATTCTTAGGTTTTACCCAAAATTCCCAATTTCACCATGAAAACCCAAGATTCTAGAATGAAATCTTGTAAAAAGAAGTTAAGGATTAAAGAAAATGAGTTAGAAATCACTTACTAATATTTTGGAGAAGAAAGAGTGTTTGAAATCGCCTCTTATGTTTTTAGGGTTTTGAAAAATGAAAAATAACTAAAAATCCCGTTTAAATATACCACTCTCAGGACCCCCACCGCGGACCGCACGAAAGCAACCTCTGTCGCGAAGGTCCCCCACCGTGGACCGCACAAACGCGACCGCGACCGCGAAGACCCTTCCACCGCGGACCGCGCAAAGGCGACCACGGCCGCGAAGACTCTTCCACCGCGGACCGCACAAAGGCGACCGCGGACTGCACTGGCGGGTTCAGAGGTCTGTACTTCTCTGAACCTGCAACAGCCCTGTTCTAAGCCTAAAAACATCTCGGGACCTACCCGAAACTCACCCGAGCCCTCGAAACTTCAAACCAAAAGTGCACACAACCTCGAAAATATCCTACGGACTTATTCGTGTAATCAGATCACCAAAATCACATCATAAACCTCGAATTAAACCTCAAAATCAATGAAATTTCTCAAAACTTCTTTAAATCTCAACTTTTGCATTTTAGATCCGAATCACGTCAAACTAAGCCTGTTTCTCACCAAACTTCACAGACGGCACATATAAATCATATCGAACCTGTACCGGGCTCCAGAACCAAGAGACGGGCATGATACCACACGTTTTACATGGAATTTCATTTTCAAAAACCTTTATATTTTTGTGAAAACAATTTTCTTTAAAAATTCATTCCTCGGACTTGGGACCTCGGAATTCGATTCCGGGCACACGCCCAAGTCCCATATTTTCCTACGGACCCTACGAGACCGTCAAATCACGAGTCCGGGTCCGTTTACAAACAATGTTGACCAAAGTCAACTTTATCCAAATAATTAATATAAAATCATCATTTTTATCAGTTTTTCACTCAATGGCTTCCCGGCTACACGCTCGAGATGCGCACGCAAATCGAGGTGAGATAGAAGAAGGTTTCCACGACCTCAAAACACAAAATTAGCTAAGGATACACCGGATGACCTTTTGGGTCATCACAATCTCCACCTCTAAAACAAATGTTCGTCCTCGAACGGACATAGAATGGTACCTGAATCGGGAAAAAGATGGGGATATCAGCTCCGCATATCGGATTCGGGCTCCCAGGTAGCTGCCTCAACAGGCTGACCTCTCCACTGAACACAGATCGAAGGATAACTCGTCGATCTCAACTGACGAACCTGCCGGGCTAATATGGCTACCGGCTCCGGCTCCTCCTCATAAGTCAGATCCTTGTCCAACTGGACACTGCTGAAGTCAAGTACATGAGAGGGATCGAAAATATACTTCCGAAGCATAGATACATGAAACACCGGATGCACGGATGATAAACTCGGTGGTAAAGTAAGTCTATAGGCCACATCTCCTACCTTCTCAAGAATCTCAAAGGGACCAATGTACCTAGGGCTCAACTTTCCCTTCCTCCCGAACCTCATCACGCCCTTCATGGGCGATACCCTAAGCAATACACGGTCACCAACCATGAATGCCAAATCACGAACCCTACGGTCTGCATAACTCTTCTGCCTAGACTGTGTTGTACGAAGTCTATCCTGAATGATCTTCACCTTGTCCAAGGCATCCTGAACTAACTCTGAACCCAACAATCTAGCCTCTCCCGGCTCAAACCACCCGAATGGCGACCGACACCGCCTACCATACAACACCTCGTAAGGAGCCATCTGAATGCTCGACCGGTAGCTGTTGTTGTAGGCAAACTCAGCTAAAGGCAAAAATTGGTCCCATGAACCTCCAAAGTCAATGACACATGCTCGCAACATATCCTCCAAGATCTGAATAGTGCGCTCGAACTGCCCGTCCGTCTGAGGATGAAACGATGTGCTCAACTCAACCCGTGTGCCCAACTCACGCTGAAATACTCTCCAAAAATGGGAGGTAAACTGGGTACCTCGGTCAGAAATAATTGATACGGGCACACCATGCAAGCGAACAATCTCCTTGATGTACATATTTCCCAACTTCTCCAAAGAATACGAAACCGATACGGGAATGAAGTGTGCTGACTCTGTCAACCTATCCACAATGACCCACACCGCATCAAACATCCTCTGAGTCAGTGGGATCCCAACTACAAAATCCATGGTAACACGCTCCCACTTCCACTCGGGAAGCTCAATCTACTGCATCAAACCACCGGGTCTCTGGTGCTCATACTTAACCTGCTGACAGTTCAAGCACCGAGCTACATATGCCACAATGTCTTTCTTCATCCTCTGCCACCAATAATGCTGCCGCAAATCCTGTTACATCTTTGCGGCGCTCGGATGAATGGAATACCGGCAACTATGGGCCTCCTGCAATATCAGCTCATGAATACCATCAACATCAGGCACACAAATACGACCATGCATCCTCAAGACTCCATCATCATCCACTGTAACCTGCTTGGCACCTCCGTGCCGGACCGTATCTCTAAGAACACATAAATGACGATCATCATATTGCCGGTCAGGCCCTGAACCTGTGGGCAAAACTAACACCGGTGTCGTGGTCAAGGCTGTCTTGAGCTTTTGAAAGCTCGCCTCACACTCATCAGACCACCTGAATTGGGAACCCTTCTGAGTCAATCTGGTCATTGGAGATGCAATAGATGAAAAGCCCTCTACAAACCGGCGATAATATCCTGTTAAGACCAAGAAACTTCAAATCTCTGTAGCTGAGGTGGGTCTAGGCCAATCTCTGACTGCTGAAATCTTCTTGGGATCCACCTGAATACCCTCTGCCGACACCACATGACCTAAAAATACTATCGAACTCAACCAGAACTCACACTTGGAAAATTTGGCGTACAACTAACTGTGCTTCAGAGTCTGGAGGACGACTCGAAGGTGCTGCTCGTGCTCCTCTCGGCTGCGAGAGTATATCAATATATCATTAATGAAAACAATAACAAACGAGTCCAAATAGGGCCTGAACACTCGGTTCATCAATTCCATAAAAGCAGCTGGGGCATTTGTCAACCCAAATGACATCACCAAGAACTCATAATGCCCGTACCGAGTGCTGAAAGCTATCTTAGGGACATCAGACACCCTAATCCTCAACTGATGGTAACCAGATCTCAAGTCAATCTTGGAAAACACTGTGGCACCCTGAAGCTGGTCGAATAAATCATCAATCCTCAGCAAAGGATATTTGTTCTTGACAGTATCCTTGTTCAATTGCCGGTAGTCAATACACATTCTCATTAAGCCATCCTTCTTCTTAACAAACAACACTGGGGAACCCCAAGGGGAAACACTAGGCCTAATGAAGCCTTTATCAAGCAAGTTCTGTATCAGATCCTTCAACTTCTTTAGCTCTGGCGGGGCCATACGATATGGCAGAATAGAAATGGGCTGAGTGCCCTGAGCCAACTCAATGCAAAAATCAATATCCTTGTCGGGTGGCATACCCGGCAGGTCAGCAAGGAATACCTCTGGACGCTCATGAACAATGGGCACAAACTCCATTGGAGGAACCTCAGCACTAGAATCACGAACATAGGCCAAATAGGCCAAACCACCCTTCTCGACCATGCGCCGAGACTTTATATATGAAATAAATCTACCGGAAGAATGATTAGGAGTCCCCCTCCACTCCAATTGAGGTACTCCCGGTAAGGCCAAGGTCACAGTCTTGGCATGACAGTCCAGAATAACATGGTAGGGAGATAACCAATCCATCCCCAAGATGACATCGAAATCAACCATATCAAGAAGTAACAGATCAACACGGGTCTCAAGACTACCAATAACCACTATACATGACCGGTAGACTCAATCTACCACAATAGAATCACCCACCGGTGTAGATACATATACAAGAGTACTCAGGAAATCACGGGGAATAATCAGATAAGAAGCAAAATATGAAAACACATAGGAGAATGTAGACCCCAGATCAAATAAAATCGAAGCATCTCTGCTGCAAACTGAAACCATACCTGTAATGACTGCATCAGAGGCCTCAAGCCTTGCAGGAATAACATAGCATCGGGGCGGAGCCCCACCAATCTGAACATCCCTAGGTCGACCTACAGCGGCCTGGACTCTACCTCTCATAGCCTGTCCTCCACCTCTAGCTGTCTGGCCTCCACCTCTGGAACCTCAACCTCCACCCCTAGATGGCTGAGGGGGTGGGGGTGCACCTGGTGTGGGAATCATAGCACGGGAACCCTGATGCTGAGAACCACTAGAAACTCGGGGGCTATACCTAGCAATATGCCCTAGAACACCACAAGAGTAACAACACCTCTGCTGCTGAGACTGCTAGCCCTTAAACTGTCCCAGTCGACCAGAATAACCACCCCGAAAGCTCTGAAGCGGCGATGCACTGATAGGAACTGGTGGTGCACTGATAGGAGCTGGCGGTGAACTACGGGTTACCTGAAGTGCCGACTGCTATGGTTTAGGTGGATGACCTCTGCCAAAAGAATCTCTGCCTCCAAATGAAGCACCACTGAATCGGCCGAAATGACGAGGTCTCTTGTCAGACCCCTAACCACTGCCCTGTGACAAGACCATCTCAATGCGCCTGGCCACATTGGCCGCCTCCTGGAATGAAATATCGATACCTGACTCCCTGGCCATCTGAAGTCTAATAGGCTGAGCTAGCCCCTCAATAAACCTCCTCACCCTTTATCGATCGGTGGGGAGTATCATGATAGCATGTCGGGACAAAGTGATGAACCTGGTCTCATACTGTGTGACGGTCATAGAGCCCTGCTGGAGACGCTCAAACTGCCTCCGACGATCCTCTCTCAGGGTAACTGGTAGAAACTTCTCCAAGAACAACTCAGAGAACTAAGCCCAAGACAACGGCGAAGATCCAACTGGCCTAGTCAAGCAAAAACCCCTCCACCAAGTCTTGGCGGTACCAGAAAGACGGAATGTAGCAAAATCAACCCCATTGGTCTCTACGATCCCCATGTTCCGAAGAACCTCATAGAAATTGTCGAAGTAATCCAGGGGATCCTCTGATGGTGCACCAGTAAATGTAGTGGGAAATAACTTGGTGAACCGATCCAATCTCCACAAGGCATCGGCAGACATAGCTTCTCCCTCAACTGTCTGTGCCATAATACCCGGTTGCGCTGCTCCAGCTGTTTGAGGTGCTGGAGTCTGGAACTGAGAAGCTAACTGCTATGATGTGCGGGTAGTAGGAGTCTGGGCCCTCCCCCAGCCTGAGAGACGGCTGGTGCAGTAGGAAGTAGACCGGCCTGAGCCACGCTCTCCATAGGGCCCACTAAGCGGACCAGAGCGTCCTGAAGTACCGGGGTGGCAATGAACCCCTCTTGGACCTGAGCTGGTCCCACTGGAATCGTCTGAGTAGGAACCTCACCGGCAAAATCTAGTTGTGGGTCCTCTACAAGGGCTGCTGCCCTGGGCTGAGCCCTTCCCCTGCCTCGGCCTCTAGCACGGCCTCGACCTCGTCCTCGGCCTCTCGTAGGAGCTGCAACTGGAGGATCGGGCTGCTGATCGATAGATGAGGAAGCACGCGTTCTCTCCATCTGCGAGAGAGTAGAATAGAAACTCAGTTAGAATTTAGAACTCAAATCGCACGACAGAGAAGAAAAGATGTGAAGTTATTCCTAACTTTGGAGCCTCTAGGGGATGAGTACAGACGTCTCCGTACCGATCCCTCAGACTCTACCAAGTTTGTCCATGACTTGTGAGACCTAG
Source organism: Nicotiana undulata (assembly GCA_005239495.1). NCBI lineage: Eukaryota > Viridiplantae > Streptophyta > Magnoliopsida > Solanales > Solanaceae > Nicotiana > Nicotiana undulata. Next base: position 8,697 of record ML258896.1, read on the forward strand.
GCAACCTAGAGCTCTGATACCAACTAGTCACGACCCGAAACTCCCACCATCGGGACCGTGATGGCGTCTAACGTTGAACCCGCTAGACAAGCCAATGTGTTTAATCATATTATTTAAAAACCTTTTCTGTTAAATGATAACCGGTTAAGATCAACTTTCCAAAGATAACAACATAAAATATGAGCGGAATAAGGGTTTTACATAGCTAAATCCATAAAACTTAACAAAGTATTTAAGCTAGTCAACCCAGATCTTTGGAGTCACAACTCAAGGACCGTCTAAGAATAGTACACAAAACAGTTTGAAAGAAATACTACATATGTTTCTGAAGTACAAGAATCAGAAATGAAATGAGATAAGGAAAGGGACGCCAAGGCATGCGGACCTGCAGGTCTACCTCAGTGTCTCAAGTGGACTGAAGGATACTCCCTCGATCATGTCCACTGGGTCCGGTACCGTAATCTTCACAACATGAAGAAGTGCAGGTGTAGCATCAGTACAACCGACCCCATGTACTGAGTAAGTGTCGAGCCTAACTTCGGCAAAGTAGTGACGACGCTAGGACATGACAACTAATAAACACATGTGCAATTCAATAATATATAACAGGAATAACGGCAGAAAAATAACCAGTTAAGTGTAAAATGGGGGAGAACATGTTGAGGACAGGGGGAAAATAGTTACTGAATTTCATAACTAAGCAACAGACTAAGTATCAAAAACAACACGGGAAGTAAACACATAGAACAAACAAGTACACGGCATCACCCTTCGTGCTTTACTCTCATCCTCACCAAAACAAGTGCACGGAATCACCCTTCGTGCTTTTACTCTCATCCTTACCAAAACAAGTAAATAAAAAAATACACGACATCACACTTCTTGCTTTTACTCTCATCCTCTCAATGCAATGAAAAAATAAAACGGCACGGCATCATCCTTCGTGCTTTTAAATATTAAATCATGACACGACATCACCCTTCGTGCTTTACACTCTCATCTTCACAATGCAACAAATAAATACACGGCATCACCCTTCTTGATTTACACTCTTCCTCACCCAAACAATATCTAGAATAACAGTTTGGCAAGGAAAATCAATCACATGTATCATAATCACAACATCCCGGCAAGGGAACAACAATAGAAACAAATACCGTCCAAGCAAGGGACACAGCTATAACCAATCTCGCTCAAGTGTAAAACTTAACAAAATAATCCTCAACCGAACAGTTAATCAACAATGTTCACAACCAAGTATTTCCAACAATTGAATAACCTCCAAAATGAAATCTACTTCATAACGCAGTACATAACGAAGAAAAGCACATATATCCTAAAGACCGACTCAAGGGCATGCTTGACAACAATGCATAGGTACTCGTCACCTCACGTATACATTGAACATGAGATAAACACGTAGCACATATGACTCAACACCTATTCCCTCAAGCTAAGGTTAGGCCAAACACTTACCTCGATGTCATGAACACAATTCAAGCCTCAACTACCGCTTTACCTCTTGATTCCACCACCAACTCAGTCGTATCTAGCCACAAGTTACTTAATTATATCAATAAATGCTAAATGAATCAACTCTAATGCATGGAAATGAGTTTTCTAATGTTTTCCCCAAAAAGACAAAAATCGACTTCAGGCCTGCTCGGTCCAAACTCGAAATTCGGACCAAACCCCGATTACCCATTCACCCCCGAGCCCGGGTATCTAAATGGTTTTGGAATCCGACCTCAATTTGAGGTCTAAATCCCCCAATTTCAATATTCTTAGGTTTTACCCAAAATTCCCAATTCCACCATGAAAACTCTTGATTCTAGGATGAAATCTTGTAAAAGAAAGTTAAGGATTAAAGGAAATGAGTTAGAAATCACTTACTAATGTTTTGGAGAAGAAAGAGTGTTTGAAAAATCACCTCTTATGTTTTTAGGGCTTTGAAAAATGAATAATAACTGAAAATCGCGTTTAAATATACCCCTCTCAGGACCCCCACCACGGACCGCACGAAAGCGACCGCTGTTGCGAAGGTCCCCCACCGCGGACCGCACAAAAGCACCCGTGGCCGCGAAGACCCTTCCACCGCGGACCGCAAAAAGGCGACCGCGGCCGCGATGACTCTTCCACCGCGGACCGCACTGGCGGGTTCAGAGGTTTGTACATTTCTGAACCTGCAACAACCCTGTTCTAAGCCTAAAAACATCCCGAGACGTACCCAAAACTCACCCGAGCCCTCGGAACTTCAAACCAAAAGTGCACACAACCTCGAAAACATCCTACGGACTTATTCGTGTAATCAAATCACCAAAATCACATCATAAACCTCGAATTAAACCTCAAAATCAATGAGATTTCTCAAAACTTCTTTAAAACTCAACTTTTGCATTTTAGATCTGAATCACGTCAAACTAAGACCGTTTCTCACCAAACTTCACAGAAAACACATATAAATCATATCAAACCTGTACCGGGCTCCGGAAACTATGATTTTACACTCAGTCTCAAAACTCCGAAAACTTTTAGAAGGAGGTTTCATGATCTCGAAACATAGAATTAGCTAAGGATACATCGGATGACCTTTTGAGTCATCATAATTCCTCACTTTGAAAATATGATTTTACACTCAGTCTTTCTTGTGAAATTGTTGACACTCCTATTTGATGATATTACTATTTCTTGAAATGAAATACTATTTTTTGGTCGAGAACCCTATTTATTCATGGCTTGAGTGGCATGTTGAGAGTGTCTGACTGAGTGAGGTCGAGGGCCAACATTGTGAGGATATTGATGATATGAGAGAGGCAGAGAGCCTGAGAGATGATTTATGCCATGATGTGGCTTGTTTATAGCGATTGGGCTTTAGGAGCCCCTCCAGAGTCTGTACGCACCCCCAGTGAACGCAGGTACCTACTGAGTGCGAGTGCCGAGTGATGAGTGATTGGGAGGCATGCGTGACAGTGAGGTTGTCCGAGGGGCTGATGCTGAGTGACAGTGAGGTGCTGAGTGACTGTTACTGAGTGATGGTGAGGTGTTGAGTGACTGGTTATGAGTGACGAAATGGCCCGAGGGGCAGCTTATACTGATATTTTACTGAGTTTTGATTATGATTTGTTTCATCTTACAAACTGATATTATTGGGAGTTTTACTGAGAAACATTTGAAATTATACTTGTTTCAAGGATTTTTACGGAAACTGGTTTTCGAACTTATGTACACTTTATTGAGACTTGGCATTTTACTGTTTTTTGGATTGGTGTATTTGTTGCTGTGTGTTTCTTATTCTCATACTGTGATTTATTTTCATTACTACTGAGTTGGCGTACTCATCATTACTCCCTGCACCTCTGTGTGCAGATCTAGGTACTAGTTCTGAGCAGTATCCATTTGAGTTCGTTCGGCGTCAGCATTCGGGATTTCAAGGTAGCTGTCCAGCGTCCGCAGCTTCTCCATTTCCCTTCCTTTATTAGTATTAGTATTTTATTCCTAGACATTGTTTATGACATTAGCAAAGTTAGTTTTATTCTTAGATGCTCGTGATCAGTTGACTCCAGTCTTGGGGGAAATGTTTAGGCTCTTAGATTATTATTGCGGTTTAAAGATTTAAAGAAATATTTATACTTTGTTTGGCTGTTACCATTGATTTGTGAGAATTTATATTAAAACAAATGTGTAGTTAGGTGATGGTTGGGTAGCCTAGTTCCACGATAGGCGCCATCACGACCTATTAAGATTTGGGGTCGTGACAAGTTGGTATTAGAGCACTAGGACTCAACGGTCATGAGCAGGTTTAGTAGAGTCTTGCGGATCGGTACGGAGACGTTTGTACTTATCTTCGAGAGGCTACAGAACTCTTAGGAAAAATCTCATTTTCTTGAACTCTTTCGTGCAATTCTATTGGTTCTTGAAATCTAAACTACTATTGTTTCATTCTCTCACAGATGGTGAGGAAACGCACTACCGATCAGGGTGACCAGACACCAGCCAGACCCAGAAGGGGTCGAGGCCATGGTGGAGTTAGGGGACCAGCCCGTGTAGCAGCTGCGACAGTATCATAGGATCCCTCTATCATTCAGAAACAGGTTCCTGTCGAGGGTGCTCCAGCGGGACAGGCTCATGAACCGGCAGTGCCTATTGTCATTCCGGGTCTTCAAGAGACCCTAGCTCAGATATTGACAGTATGCACCAGTTTGGCAGGCAGTTGCTATGTCTACTACTGCCACTACAGCTCAGGCCCGGGGAGGTATTCAGACTCCAGCTGCCCGGACACCTGAGCAGGCTGTACAGGGTATTCAGGCACCGGGGGTAGTCCCAGCACAGCCGGTTTCCCCAGTTCAGGACTATGTACTCCCAGTTATGCCCGAGGATGAGCAACGTAGGCTGGAGAGGTTCAGTAGACTTCAGCCTCCGACTTTCAGCGGCACAGAGGGTGAGGATACCCAAGGTTTTCTGGACAAGTGCCAGAGGATACTCCGTACTGCCGGTAGTTTGGAGACAAGTGGGGTCTCGTTTGCTACATTTCAGTTTGCTGGTGCTGCTTTCACTTGGTGGGAGGCATTTGAGAGGCGTATGCCGGTTGGTTCAGCACCTCTCACCTGGAAGCAGTTCTCCACGATCTTTTTGGAGAAGTGTGTTCCTCAGTCCCATAGAGAGGAGCATCGCAGGCAGCTTGAGCAGCTGCACTAGGAAGAGTTGTCAATTACTCAATACGAGATGCGGTTTTTCGAGTTGGCTAGACATGCTTCTTAGTTAGTCCCTACTGACAGAGAGAGGATCGGGAGGTTTGTAGATGGCCTCACATATCAGCTTTGGATTTTGATGACCAGGGAGAGAGTGTTTGGAGCTACATTCGAGCAGATTGTTGACATTGCTCGGGATATTGAGTCAGTTCGCAGGCAGGAGCGTGAGGAGAGGGAGGCCAAAAGGCCTCGGGGATCAGGTAGCTTCAGTGGTGGCCCTTCCAGAGAGCAGTTTCAACACTGTATTCAACTCACCTGTGTTAAAAGAATTTAAAATTACAGGGATATTTGATTGTATTCAGTTCACTGTATTCATTTGTAGCTAAGTTTTCACTACATTCAATTCAGTTGTATTCAAACAAAAAAAATTCAAAAATACAGGGGTATTCGGTTGTATTTGTTGCTACTTTTACTCTGTATTCAATACAGTTGTATTTAATTCGATTATATTCAAACAAAAATAAAATTGGAGGAATTTGCCGAAAAAAATCTCTTTGGAAATATATAAAATACAAGAAAAAATATTAAGAAAATATATATTGTATTTACATTCAAAAAGAGAAATACACTCAAATCCGGCCAGATATGATCAGCAAGATTTGAGAAGTATAATTAGAAAATAAGATAAAATAAAAATGCATTGTATTTACACTTAAAAAAAGAATACATAAAATAATTCATTGTAACTACACTAAATGTCTTTTCTAGCGCTTCGCCCGGTGGTAGGCCACAAAATTTTCCATCAAATTTTCAGTATAAATTAAAATAATGTTGAAAGATAGACTCCCCCCCCCCCCCA
>ML258896.1:14469-42420 GCA_005239495.1 Nicotiana undulata
GCCCCCCCCCCCCCCCCAGATCTATCCTTTCATGTATGTTTCATCGGTGTATATACGGTCAAAATCATTGACCCCAATTTTGTAGGCTCGAGAGGTCGCATCGAGTTCAGAAGTTCGATAAAGACCAAGCTCGGGCTCGAAGGCAGAATAGGAGGCTCGAAGACCTAAGCGCTCGAGGAACATCGGAGCCAATACGATCGATTCCAAGACAGTGTCATTATAAGTTTGTTACAAAAGGACAAGATTCTCTCCACGTCCCCAAGATCATGGCGTAAATTCCGGGATAGATATGTACGAATTAGTACAAATCCGTACTAGGTGGTTATACAGTTGTCCCAATAAGATTCTTTAATGTAAATAGAAATGTACCTTATTTAGGGTTCCCCTCCTATATAAAGGGGACCCCAATCATTTGTAAGGATCATCAATCATTGGCAAAGAATATACATTTTTACTTTTCTGCTCATATCTCAGAGTTATCTTTTAGTCTCATTATATTCTCCTTGTTTATTCATATTGTTCATTGAGGTCCCCCTCGAGGTCAATCGAGCTCGAGGAACGAGGCTTGTTCATACACTGATTTGGTTTAACTTGTTTACTCAACTCATACACTTACTTTTCTTAGCTGGTATTGGATAAATTACATATCTTTAAAACCTCACTATAAATTTAAATTGTTACTCAAATTTTAGGGAAAACAGTTTGGCATCCACCGTGGGGCTAAAGATAATAGTGATTATTTTCGTACTGATTTTTTATAACACGCGTTATTTTTCACACTTGTTCTTGTGAAAGATTCTTTATTTTCAGGCTAAAACATGTCGAACTCAACAAACACACCAGTGTATGGTAATGACGGTCTCGGATTCCATGGGGAAAATGATAATGCAGCAGCTTCAGGGGTCGATGAACCACCGCTGAACCCTGGGTGGTGCTAGTTCGTGACCCAGTCGATGTTGGTTCACACATTGCTTTAAACGTTAACTTAGGCACCGACGTCGGAGGAAAAATACGCGGAGAGGTCCGACCTGGTGGCCAAAGAACACAAGGTCGAGGAGATGGGCAAGTCATCCTCCAGGTAATCTTTGAAATGTTACAAGCGCAACAGATTGCCATAGCTCAGCTGCAAAGCCAACAAAAGACTCCGAGAGTGGCGGGACCAGAAATTACTCATCGTGTTGAACCAATGCCGGAGAGATCGAGTAATAACGGATCTGGGGCTGACCCCACAATCATGAGAATGCTCGAAGAACTCCCAAAAAGGATCGAGTTAGGAGAAAAATGGATCGAGGATAATGATAAAAAGGTGGAGACATACAACTCGCGGGTCGACCAAATACCAGGAGAGCCTCCAATTTTTAATGGTCTGGATTCCAAAAATTTGTGCGAAAACCCTTTCCCTCGAGTGCGCCCCGAAGCCTATTCCAAAAACGTTTCGCATGCCGGACATACCTAAATACAACGGGACCACCGATCCCAATGAACGCATCACCACATACACATGTGGTATAAAGGGAAACGACTTAGAGGATAACGAGATTGATTCCACTCTACTGAAAAAATTTGGGGAAACTTTGTCCAAATGAGCGATGATTTGGTACCACAACGTGCCCCCGAACTCTATCGATTCATTCGCCATGTTGGCGGATTCATTTGTGAAAGCACATGCTGGTGCTATAAAAACCGCAACAAGGAAATCAGATGTCTTCAAAATTAAGGAAAGGGACAACGAGATGTCAAGGGAATTCATGTCCCGGTTTCAGGTGGAACGACTGGAGTTACCACTGGTCTCCGATGATTGGGTCGTTCAAGATTTCACTCAGGGGATAAATAAGCGGAGCTCGATAACGTTGCGACAGTTAAAGCAAAACTTGATTGAGTACCCCGTCGTGACTTGGGCAGATGTGCCCCCTAAGGTTCGGTTTATCCGAGCAGATTGACAACAAAAGATTCGAAGGACGCATACAGGGAACCAAGATCGAGCAAGGAATGGTATCAGCCATATGCCGAAGAGCGAAGAAACAATTCGAGGCGTAATGTACCTCGGAATGATAGAAGAATGGACCGAGGACAGAATTCTCGAGGATTCGTGAGTAAGACCGGGTTTGATAGGAATCCAGGACCGGCAGAGGCACCTCGATTGTCGGAGTACAATTTTAGCATCGATGCCTCAGGTCTCGTTTCAGCCATTGGGAAGATTAGGGATACCAGGTGGCCAAAACCCATACAAACTGACCCTTCTCAAAGGAATCCCAACTTGATGTGTAAGTATCATGGTACACATAGGCACAAGACCGAGGATTGCTGACAGTTAAGAGAGGAGGTAGCTCGATTATTCAACGAGGGGAACCTTCGGAAATTTCTCAGTGACAGAGCCAAAAACCATTTCAGGGAAAGAGACACCAATAGGAAGAATGAACCAGAGAAGCCGCAACATGTTATTCATATGATCATCGGCGGAGTCGACGTCCCGCGGGGACCTATGTTCAAACGCACTAAAATGTTAATTACAAGGGAGAAACGGACTCAAGACTACGTGCCCGAAGGAACACTTACATTCAATGAAGAAGACACCGAGGGCCTCTCAGCCGCACAATGATGCACTGGTAATTTCTCTTCTTTTAAATAATGTTCAAGTTAAAGTATTCTTGTGGATCCAGGTAGCTCGACGAACATAATTAGGTCGAGGGTCGTAGAACAGCTCGGGCTGCTTGATCAAATCATACCTGCATCTCGAGTCTTGAATGGTTTCAACATGGAAAGTGAAACAACAAAGGGAGAAATAATCCTCCCAGCAAACGTGGCCAGGACTATACATGACACACAGTTTCATGTCATCGAAGGTGACATGAGCTACAATGCATTGCTTGGAAGGCCGTGGATCTATAGCATGAGGGGAGTGTCGTCGACCCTTCATCATATGATGAAGTTCCCAACAGAAGATGGCATAAAGATGGTGTATGGAGAGAAACACGTAGCAAAGGAGATATTTGTAGTCCATGATTTGACACCAGCATCGGAACCCTCTACATCAGAGAAATCAAGAATCAAGGACAAACAGGCGGCTAAATAGAAATCACAGTCCACATCCTCAATTAAACCCGAGGAATAGGTGGCCGAGGACGAAAAAGAGGACTTCCTTACCCCTCGAGTCTTCGTCTCCCGCGAGGAATCATATGCGACGAAGTCCACGGTCGAGGAGCTTGAGTATGTGATATTGATCGAGCATCTACCGGAACGGAAGGTATATGTGAGAACGGGATTGACCCCCGAACTCAGAAAAAACTCATTCAATTACTTATCGATAACATAGATTGCTTTTCTTGGTCCCACTTAGATATGAAAGGGATCCCATCGGAGATAACCATCCATTGCCTGAGTATCGACCCCAGGTTTATACCGGTAAAGCAAAAGAGAAGGCCCCAGTCCGAGGTGAAGCACGCATTCATAAAGGACGAGGTAACTAAACTTCTCAAAATAGGGTCTATTAGGAAAGTAAAATACCTCGAGTGGCTAGCCAATGTAGTAGTAGTACCTAAAAAAGGAAACAAACTTAGAATGTGGGTAGATTACAAAGATTTGAACAAAGCATGCCTTAAAGACTCTTTCCCACTGCCTAACATCGATCGTTTGATCGACGCCACGGCCAGCCACGAGATCCTTATTTTTCTCGATGCCTACTCCTGGTACAATCAAATTCAAATGAACCAGGACGACCAGGAAAAGACTTTGTTTATCACGAAGTATGGAACATATTGTTACAATGTAATGCCCTTCGGGCTAAAATATGCAGGGGCTACGCACCAACGCCTAGTTAATAAGATGTTCGAACAACAGATAGGAAAATATATGGAAGTTTATATTGATGACATGCTGGTTACATTCTTGCACACAGAGGACCATTTGACTCATTTGTAGGCAACGTTCGAGATCTTGAGAAAATACAACATGAAACTCAACCCCGAGAAATGTGCTTTTGGAGTTGGCTTGGGCAAGTTCTTGGGTTTCATGGTATTGAACAGGGGGATCGAGATCAACCCCGATAAAATTAATGCCACCGAAGAAATCATTATTGTGGATAGTGTGAAGGCTTTGCAACAGCTAACTGGGCGGATAGCTGCTCTAGGACAATTTATTTCGAGGTGGTCGGATCGAAGCCACCAATTCTTCTCCCTACTCAAAAAGAAGAATGACTTCAAATGGACTCTGGAATGCTAGCAAGCATTGGAGGAGTTAAAACGGTACTTGTCTAGACCACCCTTACTTCACACTCCGAAGGAAGAAAAAAACTTTACTTATACTTGGTCGTGTTCGAGGTAGCGGTGAGTGGCGTGCTGGTTTGAGAAGAACAAGGTACACAATTTCATGTTTACTATGTAAGTCAAACCTTAGGAGATGCTGAAACCAGGTATCCACATTTAGAAAAGTTTGCACTTGCACTAATAAGCGCATCTAGAAAGTTAAAACTATACTTTCAATGTCATCCCATATGTGTGTTAACTACGTACCCACTTCGTAACATTTTGCATAAGCCCCAGCTGTCGAGCTGGTTGGCCAAGTGGGCTATCGCACTTGGAGGGTACGATATCGAGTATCAAGCCCGAACGACCATCAAATCTCAAATTTTAGCGGACTTTGTGGCATATTTTGCACCTACCCTCGTACGCGAAGTAGAAATGGAACTTCTACTAAAGTCGGGTACATCCTCGGGGGTATGGACCCTCTTCACGGACGACGCCTAGAATATGAAAGGGTTCGGGCTCGGTATTATTTTAAAACCACCTACGGGCGGTGTCATTAGACAATCTATCAAAACTTCTAGATTAACTAACAATGAGGCCGAGTATGAGGCCATTATTGCAGGTCTCGAACTAGCTAAAAGTCTGGGAGTGGAGGTCATCGAGGCCAAATATGATTCTCTTTTGGTGGTAAACCAAGTAAACAAAAGCTTTGAAGTACGAGAAGATAGAATGCAAAGGTATTTGGACAAGCTTCAAGTAACATTGTACCGCTTCAAAGAATGGACGATGGACCATATACCTCGAGAGCAGAACAATGAGCCTGATGCACTTGCGAACTTGGGGTCATCGGTCGAGGAAGATGATATTGTCCCGGGAACTATTGTCCAATTGTCGAGGTCCGTGGTCGAGGAAGGTCATGCTGAGATTAATTCTACAAGTTTGGCGTGGGATTGGAGGAATAAATATGTCGAATATTTGAAGCATGGAAAGCTCCCCTCGGATCCAAAGGAGTCGAGAGCCCTATGAGCCAAAGCAGCTCGATTCACTCTTGATGAAAATGGAACGTTGTATAGAAGAACCTTCGACGGACCGCTGGCAGTATGCTTAGGACCAGAGACACCGATTATGTATTGCGATAAATCCACGAAGGAACTTGTGGGAACCACTCTGGCGTTGACTCTCTAGTTCACAAAGTAATTAGAGTTGGATATTACTAGGATAACATGGAAAAATATACTAAGGAGTTCGTTCAAAGATGTGACAAATGCCAAAGGTTTGCACCAATGATCCATCATCCCGGTGAACAACTCCATTCGGTCCTATCCCCGTGGCCATCCATGAAATGAGGGATGGATATCGTCGGCCCCCTACCAACGGCACCAGGTAAAACTAAGTTTATTTTGTTTATGACTGACTACTTTTCAAAATGGGTAGAAGCACAGGCCTTCGAGAAAGTAAGAGAAAAAATAAGTCATCGACTTCATATGGGACCACATCATGTGTCGGTTCGGGATACCCGCCGAAATAGTATGTGACAACGGGAAGCATTTTATCGGCAGCAAAGTGAATAAGTTCCTCGAAGACCACAGAATCAAAAGGATTCAATCAACACCATATCACCCAAGCGCAAATGGCCAGGCCGAATCCACAAACAAAACTATCATTCAAAACCTGAAGAAGAGATCGAATGATGCTAAAGGAAAATGGAGAGAAGTATTGCCCGAGGTATTGTGGACATATCGAACAATGTCGAAATCGATCATGGGGGAAACCCCGTTCTCTTTGGTTTATGGGTCTGAAGCGTTGATTCCGGTCGAGGTCGGGGGACCTAGCGCCAGATTTCAGCATACTACCAAGGATTCGAACAACGAGGCTATGAACACTTGTCTCAAACTACTAGATGAAAAATGTGAAGTCGCGCTTGTTCGAATGGGCGCACAAAAGCGAAGGATCGAGAGGTATTATAACAGAAGGGCAAACCTTCGCCATTTTGTAGTAGGAGACTTAGTTCTAAGAAAGTCACCCTCAATACTCGAGACCCAAAGGAAGGAAAGCTAGGCCCCAATTGGGAAGGACCGTGCCGATTCATCGGAGTCGTGGGGAAGGGATCTTAAAAACTTAGCACAATGAAAGGCGAGCAACTACCAAACTATTGGAATATATTGCTACTCAAACAATATTATTGATAAGGTATGACCTTCTCCTTTTTCCATTCATATTTAAGACTAACTCCTTGCAGGTGTTCAATCGAAGGCGTCGAGGCATCCTTCAAATCGAAGATCTTAGGTTTTAAAGCATGCGTTGCACTCTTTTTCCCTTAGATCAGGTTTTATCCCAATGGATTTTCCCGGCAAGGTTTTTAACGAGGCAACATTTATATGCTACCTAAGGGGAATTCAGCAAGTATCCAAGGCTTCTTTCCAATCAACCTCGAATACTGGGGGGAATCACCTCTCCAGGACTGACATACTTCACGCCTAAGAGGATCTCGATAGGAAAACTTTATAATGGGCCAAACGGTCAAAGGAACCGTGTCCATATAGGATTATCGAACCTCAAAGGCAAAACATGTATACATGTACGAGTTATTGAAAGAGGCATCTTTTCTATTAAACATCTCATGTCTTGAAGAGATTTGTTTCTCCGTACTTACGATTCAATATACAAAAAGGCTCAAAAGCCAAAATTCGAGTACATCTCAACTGCTCGGGGACTACCGTCGATAGTCAAAAATGTTCGAAATATGCAACTTAAACTCATAAGACCTCAAAGAGGCATCCCTCAATGAAAATTCCAAGACCATCACACTCAGGGACTAACGTTTCGAACAAGTTCGAAATTTCATCGGGAAATAAGTTCAAAAGACATATCCGAGGCTTACGTCCACATTAAAGGCTACGACCACATTAAAAACTACGGTCACATAAAAAGGCCATGGCCAAAATAACGCGGCTCAGAGACGTCCGACTTCCTCCATAATCTAAGGCCTTCAAACACTTAGAAAAAATCAGTTAAATCAGGCTACCCTTGGCAAAAGCAAATTATGAAGGGCATCGATAAAATCAACCCTCGAATAATTCAACGGTTTCAATAACATCAGCCTTCGAAAAAACCTCAAGAGGTAATCGACTATGTTTACACAAACAAATAAGAATCCGATTAGCCGAACCTTCGAAAAACACAACGGGAACGAAAAGCACATGCTAAGGCATAGGGAAATTCTCACTAAGTCTTTTAGCCAAAAAGAGGGAAAAATTATAGCCGCTTTAGAGGCCAAATTGGCCTGACCTAAAAGAGCTTAAGGGCCAAAATATATAGGGTTCGAGACCTTGCTCTCAGTCAACTCGGACTCAAGAATCCCATCATTCCGATCTCGCGTCAAATCGACTTAAGCTTGGTTCGAGGATTAGCAAAAACCTTAAGAGGTATTCTATTATCGCCCGATTAATCGATAGAAAGGCTAAGGGATTATTATATTTTGAGTCCAAGCCAATATTCGGTCTGATCATAAGAGCTATAACATTAATTGTTTTCACAAATGAAGACGAAACAGAATCCAACATAAACCAAGGATGAAGCAAAGAGATGCTTTATATTTATAAGAGATGTTTACAAAAGATGTTTACAAGGGGCCCTTACACAAAAATACAAAAACAAAACAAAGGATACTTATCTACTTCGGGGTCACTTCATCGAGAGCTGCATCTTTGGGAGCCGCGTCTTCAGGAACATCCTCCTCAGGGACTTCATCTTCATCTTCCCCGCTCTCAGAGCCGCTAGCGGAACCCTCATCACCAGAGAACAAAGCAGCAACCTTTTCCTCCAAGGTTTTTTCTTTTTCAATATCGGCTGAGAGGTCAAAGCCTCGAGCGTGCACCTCCTCGAGAGTTTTTCTCTAGGACTGCAACCTAGAATGATTGAGGGCACATGACAACTTGATTTCGACCGCAGCAGAGATCTTCGATGCTCGAGTATTAGCAGTTGCAGCGTCAGCTCGGTACGAGGACACAAATGCCTCTGCCTCGGATTTGGCTTTCGCAAGTTCAGCGATCGATTTAGCTCCGATCTCCTCAATTTCGCGGCTCCGGGCCAAGCTTTTCTCCTTCTCATTTTGAAGTTGGTGTTCGATTGAAGTTAGCTGCTCCCGAAGTGTATCTTTCTCTGAGGAGAGACGATCCATGTGTTGCTTCCACCCTAGGGTCTCAGCCTCTTTCGTCTTGAGCTCCTCTCGAAGTTGCTCCACCAGCTCGCCCTTCTGCTGAAAATGCAAAGTTGAAGTGTTAGTCGCCAAACCAAGTAAATGCATAATAGGCCCACAAAGGCTATGGTACCTTATCAATGAGCTCGGCCCGTTCTTGGCAAGCCTTTGCCGACTCAGCTCGGAGATCGCTGATTTCCCCCTCTTTTTTGACATAGAGAGCCTTAATGTTGTTCCTCTCCATCACGAGCTTCTTGAGCTCGACCCGACATTTGGAAAATGCTTGGTTGTAAAGCAACACGTACTTCTCACAAAGAAGAAGAGTCGGGATTAGAAAGGTAAAAATTAAATTCGAAGCGTAGTTATGAAGACAAAACTTACTTGTTTGCGAAGCTTTTCGGCCTCATAAAAAATGAGTGAGGCGTCAATATCGGAGCCATCTTCGATCCTAGCGAGGCACTTGAAAGATGTCACTCTCTCCATGGGTCGTTCCCACATCTGGAGTCCTCATGGACTGGGCTTCTCGGAATTGCCCCTCGGAGAACTCCGAGACCTGTGGAAAATCATCTACATTGATTACCCCGAGTGAATCAATTGGGATATTATCTTGTCTTTAAAGGGCCTCAGAGTAAGGCTCTCTAAGCTCACCGACCAAATTTCCTCCATGACGAGGCAAACGTTTTTCACCTGGTGTCTCGGGGACTTTTCTTGAGCTCCCCTCCGAAATTTCTACGGTTAGAGACTAAACCGCATCTGCCACATCGGTTCAGCGACCTTTGAAGCGTCAATGCTTCCGCTTTTTAGAGCTACCAACGGGAAGCCATCATCTTCTCCCTCTTCGTCATCTCTCTCTTTGTTCTCAGCACGAAGACGTGGGGCTGTTTCTGAAGATAGGGCCACGGTATCGGCCCTAGGCTTTCGAAGCGTGCTTTTCTTTGGTTTCGTGGAACTTGAGGGCGACCCCCTTTTCCTTTTCTTTTCCTTATAATGCTTTTGGATTTCTTCTTCACGGGAGGGGGAGGCCGCATAACAACGGCATCTCCGAGGCCTGCATAAAAATGAATGTGAGTATTTCGCTAAGGAACACAAGTACATGAACAATTGAACTCACCATGGTTTTTGGCCTCACATCGACCTTTGGCCAAATCACGCCATCTGCGTTTGAAATATGAAGAAGTAGAGGCCAGTTGACGAACCCAGCCTGGGAGGTCTGAAGCCGCACCAGGAAACCAAGTAACAGATGCATCATCATAAAGAAATTAGATCGAGAAAGAGATGAGATCGAGAAAGAGAAGAAAAAGCGGAGTATTAGATCACTATCGATAAACATGTACTTACGTTTCATGTTCCATTCCTCGGGGAATGGCATCCTCTCAGCAGGAATCAGTCGGAGGTCCTGATTTGGACGAACCGGCTCATCCATCTTCGGTCCTTGTCCTCATCGATGGTGGAGAAGAAAGGTTTCGATAACCAGCGTTGCAGCTTTATCAGGCCACCTCGACAAAGGCAAGGGTTGTATAGCCTGATCATATGGTCGAGGGTAAAAGAAATCTCCTCGACCTGGCTCGAGAAGTATTTGATTAGATTGACAATTCGCCAGAATGAGGGGTAGATCTGACCAAGTGTCACTTGGTATTGTTGGAAAAAATCGAGAATGACTGGGTCTATGGGACCCAGAGCAGGATCTACGAGACCCAACGTGAATGGATAGGTGTACACGCTCAGGTACCCTACTTTGTGAGTAGTAATGTCCTCATCAGAGGAAGGGATCACCACGTCTTTTTATCCCAATGGCAATCTATTTTCAACTGGTTTGGTTATCAAACTGATGTACCGGGACATGGGTTCACATCGACCCGGGACTGAGGTGGGTTTATCGATTTGAAATCGGAAGTTATTTCGCACGGCCCGGGAATACACTCCTCGATACGAGGTGGCACCACCGCTTTACTTCTTGACGGCCGTGATGACGAAGAGGCTTTCTCTTTCTGGGGAACGGACTTAGACGTTTTGGCCATTGTTGTTGAGAAATTCAAAAGGAAAGAAGAAGTTGATGATGGAATAAGAACAAGTTGAGAGAAGGGTAATCTCAGAGAAATTGAAGAAACTTATGAGGCTTTAAGAACGCTTTGAGAAATAAAGTTGCAAAATTGAGAACTTGGTCAATTTATAGAGGGCGACTAAGCGTATTGGGGAAGCCAAATAGCCGACCATCAACCGCCTTCAATTAATGGCCTTGGGAAACTATGCAGACGCGACCTTTCAATCACATCATTCGCTGACGTCACGAGGCTGGCATCGTGGTTGAGGCATCGAAGGGTCGGGAATCAAATTGTTTCTTATCATTCTATTCTAAGAAACACGGGGACTATCTGTATATGGTCAAAATCATTGACCCCGATTTTGTAGACTCGAGAGATCGCATCTAGTTTAGAAGTTTGATAAAGACCAAGCTCGGGCTCGAAGGCAGAATTGAAGGCTCGAAGACCTAAGCGCTCCAAGAACATCGAGCCAATACGATCGATTCCAAGACAATGTCGTTATAAGTTTGTTACAAAAGGACAAGATTCTCACCACGTTCCCAAGATCATAGCGTAAATTCCGGGATAGATTTGTAAGAATTAGTACAAATTCGTACTAGGTGGTTATACAGTTGTCCTAATAAGATTCTTTACTGTAAATAGAAATGTACCTTATTTAGGGTTCCCCTCCTATATAAAGGGGACCTTTATCATTTGTAAGGATCATCAATCATTGGCAAAGAATATACATATTTACTTTTCTGCTCATCTCTTAGAGTTATCCTTTAGTCTCATTATATTCTCCTTCTTTATTCCTACTGTTCATCGAGGTCCCCCTCGAGGTCAATCGAACTCGAGGAACGAGGCTTGTTCATACATTGGTTTGGTTTAACTTGTTTACTCAACTAATACACTTACTTTTCGTAGATGGTATTGGATTAAATCACATATCTTTAAAACCTCACTATAAATTTAAGTTGTTACTCAGATTTTAGGGTAAACAGGGTGAAAGTTGTCAGAACTAAACGGATATGAGAAATAAAACTTCAATTTTCCTTGATTTTTTCCCAAATCTACGGAGTTTTATGAGCAACTGAAAGAAATGGGTTGTGGATTCGTGTAGAGAAGGATGAGCAAGAAGTGGTGAAATTTTGGGACTATCAATCGGCGATGGAGATTTGCGACGATGGCGGTGCAGAGATGATCTGGTGGCAGCGACAACAAGGTGTTAGGAGAGAAGATGGTTCTTAGGGTCGTGAGGAGGAGGGGAGAGATCAGAAATTTGTGTATGGATGGTAAATTAGATATAAATAAGAAACATTTGCTATGTATTTTAATTAGTTCAAACTATAGTTGTGGATTGTTGGATAGAGATTTTTACATGATATAACTAATATCTTCTAGGTATTTACAATCCACAGCTATAACAACAACAACAACAATCTAGTGAGATCCCACATGTAGAGTCTGGGGAGGGTAGTGTGTACGCAGACCTTACCCCTATTCCGGAGAAGTAGAGAGGCTGTTTCCGGTAGACCCTCGGCACAAGAAGGAGAAAGACAATGTATCAGTAGCAACCTCAACTATTGATGTCATATCCTTCAATGGTCGTTTAAGAACTTTGACATAATCCCTTTTTCTTAGTGGCAATCTTCCTCGAACTTTTTATTGATTGAGATGAAATTTAACCGCATCTGCTACTCAGATCTTTTGTAATCTTATCCTAATGCTAGTAAACGATTTCACCCTTCTAACTATGAAACATATGTAATACTATGTTCAATCTATCAACTAAGTCAATCCTAATTAGTTTGGATCAATATGTAGCCATTCTACTTAGGTCAGTTTCATACATGTATATAGAGTCGGATGTAGCCTTTCGGCTACATGTTCAATTGAACCCATAACTTTCGAAACGAAATATAGATATATACGTAAAAATCTATTAAGATCTCAACAAGTATAAGATTCGAACCTATAATTTTAGTGCAAAATTGAACCCGATAAGTTTCAATCCGGGATCCGGCTACATGTTCAATTGAACCCATAACTTTCGACACGAAATATAGATATATACGTAAAAATCTATTAAGATCTCAACAAGTATAAGATTCGAACCTATAATTTTAGTGCAAAATTGAACCCGATAAGTTTCAATCCGGGATCCGTCTCTGCATGTATATTATGCAGTCCTGGATCCAAGAACACTAGTTAGTCTCCTAAATAATTAGTCGCTCAGGATGCGAAGTCTTCCAGCACACATGAACTGCATTTGGGTTTAAAAAACTATTGCTTTTTCAGACTTTCTTGAGGCTGACAAGAAATCCCATGTATTTTCTGAGTCAATGACAGTTACATCAATGAAACTTTATACTGAAAATTCCACCTTACTATACTTGACAAGATCAAATTAAAGCACGAATTTGTGAGTACAATTTACAATATCCATCTACTTAGCCAACTTCCATTCATATTCAAGAAACATCAAAGCAACGTTCATCAAAGAATTTCAAATGTGCAACGTACTTTATTGCACACCTAGTTGTTTAATTTCTCCGGCTTAGCAACTGCAAAATGTCTAAAAAGAGGTTCAGAATGTCCAAGTAAAGACTGACAGATGCCCAGATGTACTCATCATACGTAAACCTCTTAATCAAGTTGTCTGTGTCATACACAATATACGCGCAGAAAACTATAGCACTGATTCCACTGTAAATAGCACTAGCTGTAGATCCAAGAGGGAAGAATATCTGCAAATGGGCAATTATATATACAGGTCAGAGCTACAAATGAAATAGGATATGTAAAATTAATAATTCTAGTATGGATCATGTGTTGCGATCTAGAGGGGATGGTGATACTGTCAACCGCATTTATCATCTCATGGATAGGAGCTCGGTGGTCTCTATTATTTATATCTATAGGGAGGATAATTAGTTAGCTGATGGATTAGTCAATTTGACCTTTAGTTAACAGTCTTGTTCGAATATAATGGCATGCACTTGTGCGTTCGACCATTTCTAGATGTTATTGGAGTTTCATTCTCTCGCTTGATTTATGGTTAGTTTTCTTTTGTTGCTTTGTTTCTCTTCTGTAAGGAAAAGAAAAAAAAAAGGATACCAACCTGTATAAATCCAACCAAGACAAGTACAGAGAGGCTAGCAAAGAGAAATGGACCCAAAAAGCTGAAGTCCTGGCCTTTTCTGGAAGCCCAAAATGTGTAACCAGTAAGAGATAAAACTACAGCTGATGTCAAGATGAAGGCTTCAAGAACAATTTTTCCTGTAATTTCCAAACATTAGCAAATTATATATCCAAGAGGTTGAAGTAGAAAAGAAGTCCAAACAAATTATATTAAAAAAGAAAACCAATTACATAGAAAGCTAAACTACTGACCATCTGTATTAGCACAGGTTACACCAACACCGAAACTCAAGGAAACTGTGAAGAGGCCAAGGAAAACAAAATTCAATGGATGCTTTTGTTGAAAGATATACAAGGGCCACAACACTGCACATGCAAGAACGAATTGTTAGTCGTTTAGCTTCTAGGAAGGGAAAGGAATACATGCTTAAACTGCAGATATACCAAACCAAGCCATCCATACACATTATTTACAACATAGTTATAGTCATAAACACTTGTAATAGAACTATAATTTTATAAATTAAAACTAACATAAAAAGGATAAATGAAATTCTACTATAATAAAAAGTAAGTACAGAACCAAAGGAAAGAGAGAATCGAGAATGTTTTGTAGTCGGAATTTAAACCCATGAACTTCATTCACCTCATTTTCAACACGGTTGGCCACTAGGCTGGCTATCTCAACTGCATATAAGATGTTCAAAGGATAATATATAGTTGCATAAGGTGATACTAATTTGACCTATATGTATAATACTCCCTCTGTTATGTGAACCAATTTCCTATTTGGTCGTTGCAGAAAGAAAAGACTCTTTTCTAAATTTGGTAACAACTTAGCTTAAACTTATAATTCTACCCTTAACGAGAAGCTTTTATAATCACACAAATAATCTGGCCTCTTTTTGACTTGTTTAGGACCACATATTTCAAAAGTCTTCATTTTTTCTTAAAATCCGTGTCTAGTCAAACAGGTTCACATATATTAGAACGGAGGGGGTATAATTTTTCAGCAAAGGTGTTCACTTTGTTGGACCACCCTTGACATTGTGTAGCTACGCACATGGGCGAAGCTACGCTATGGTAAGGGTGTCCACCCTTCGTCGAAAAATTACACTGTGTAAATAGGTAAAATATTAGGTTTTAAAGGTATATAACATATACTAAACACCCTTTGTCAGAGATTTTTTGTACTTCTTCAAATTTGAACACTCTAGGGAAAATTCATGGCTTCGCCACAGGCCATAATTATACCATAACTCCAGGTTTACCTTCTTTCTCATAGGTAACAAGAGTACTCCATTTATCATGCATGTGATGAGCTGCTAACTGACAAAATCATTCAATTAACAGCTAAGTACTATTAACCGTGTAACTAACTCCCCAAATGTATTGACTATTGTACCCCTCCTATTTGCAAGTAATGGCATATAACACATCCATTTTCATTGACTTTACAATCTTTATATCTAAGGTCAACGATTTCAGAATACAGATCGCCGACCAATTTATAGATGATACAAAATTAAAGATGAAACTTACAAACGAGAGGTAGGAAAATGAGGAGAATGAGGAGGATGATATTGCCACGGAGGAGTTGGTTAAGGGGAGTGTAAAGGGCAGTGACGGCGGAGACAACGGTGGTTAGGAGGATCTGAGCGGCGAGGATACAGTAAACTTTGCGAATGAAACCCCAACGCAGCTCATTTTCACCATTTCCAATGCCTGGATAGAGCAGGTTTCCTCCTTCTATGTCACCTTTCACTCCATCATCATTGTTAATCAAGTTCGTCAACATTATTTTCCTTTCCCTTGTTCCTTTGTTAATTTGTTTGTTCCTTTCTCTCTCTTTCTGAATTCTGCCTGGAAGAGTGAATTATTTAAGCGTACTGTTTGGTTGGTTGGAATAAAGGAGGAGGAGGCTTTGAACGGGTGTTTCTGGTCAACCTTTTTTCTTCCAATTGATATTTCAATATGTAGAAATTCCTGTCATACTTCATATAATTACTATTCTACTTCCAATTGAGTAGGAACGCAGTATGCCGAGTGCCAAACGACCCCCTGTTTTAATTTATATGACAACATTATTAATATTTGGGAAGTGAACAAAAGTTTTTCTTTGACCACGTATTTCTTAAGTAATTTACAATTATTTTAATTTATATATATATAACAAAATACACAGTGAAAATTAAATAATTTGCCTATCGTACTACAAACTTTGTCACATAAAATAAAACAAATGAAGTATATTTCAAGATTTATAGATGCTTAGATGACGATGGTATTTTGGTATTTTGTTCAAATTAAAACATTTTTTTTAAATCCTCATAATTTCGAAGGATCTATAGTATTTTCACACTTTCCCTATGGGTGTGACTCGAATCCTGCAATAAAAGTATTTAAAACTTTTATGAGTTGGGCCTCTTACCATTTATAGAGTCTATGTCTTTTTTTATTGATTAAACCATAATATTCTTGACCTCTCTCTGGCTGCTGTTATACTTGCAACTTGCAGATCAAATGATCTGTACCTCTTCTCTTGTAAGAAAGAAAAATAAAATTCCACTTGAGTATACAGACAAACCAAATATAATAAAGTAAAAACAAAAGTTTTAGGACAAATTAAACATGTAACATTTCATGTTTATTTAATTTTATTTAAGGAGTCATATTACTTTAATTTTCCTATCTTTCAAAATCATATATCGTCTTTACGCCCTTCGATAAAATCATTCTCACATGCAATACTCAAATACTACAATAATTATGTCACGGCATGCATGCTCAAGTAGATACGTATGGTACTACTATGATCAGATACTTCGAGTATAATTTCAGTTTATCTTAGAGTTAGAACATATAATGGAACAAATTTCATAACTAAAATCAGGACGTAGAATGCCAGTTTGAAACTTGTTTCTTGTGATGACCCAAAAGGTCATCCCGTGTTTTATAAGTCAAATTTGTGTTTCGAGGTCTTGAAAACCTCCTTCTATCTCATCTCGATTTATATGCGCAGCCCTGGAAGCCTTTATGTGAAAAACAGAGAAAAATGATAGTTTTGTTTTTGAAATTTGATTTAAGTTGACTTTGGTCAACATTTTTGGTAAACGGACCCGGACCCGTGATTTGACGGTCCCGGAGGATCCGTAGGAAAATATGGGACTTGGGCGTATACCCGGAATAGAATTCCGAGGTCCCAAGCCCGAGACATGAATTTTTGAAAGAAATTGTTTTTCTGAAAATATAAAGGATTTTGAAAGTTTAATTATATTTGAAATCTATGGTATCGGGCTCGTATTTTGGTTCAGGAGCTCGGAACAGGTTCGATATGATAATTATGTTGTGTCTGTAAAATTTGGTAAGAAACGGAAGTCGTTTGACGTGATTTAGACCCACGGCTGTAAATTTTGATACTTTGAAAGTTATAGAAATTTTCTTTGATTTTATGATAAACTCGTTGTTTAAGGTGTTATTTTGGCGATTTGATCGCACAAGTAAGCCCGTAGGATGTTTTGGTATGCATATTTGGTTTGGAGCCCATAGGGCTCGGGTGAGTTTCGGATAGGCGTCGGGGTATTTTTAGACTTAAAAATCTGGTGTTTGAGTTTTGTGCTATGCGAACGCAAGGGAAGCTACGCGAACACACAGCACAAGTCTGGGAGGGTGTAGAATTATTCTATGCAAACGCGCCTGGTGGTCGCGAACGCGTAGCTTTAGAGAGGGGCTGGGGGCTGGGTAGATTATTAACCCTGTGCGAACGCACCCAAGGCAGTGCGAACGCGAAGGGCAGCAGGAGATAGCCTATGCGAACGCACCACCCAGGTCGCAAACGCATAGAGCAATTTCGCCCAGTTATTTTTAAAACCAGTAGCCATACGGGATTCAACCAAAATTTCATAACTTCTTCTTCTAAACTCCAACTTGGGGGATTTTTGAAAGAGAATTTCATTACAAAATCATAGGTATGTATTCTTAGACTTGTTTTATTCAATTTCCATTAACACCTATTAGATTTCTAGGCCTAAAACATGTTCTGAAGGGTAGAAAATTAGGGAATTGGGTAGAGTTAGGGCTTTTTGAATAATTGGGATTTAGACCTCGTTTTGGGATCGGATTTCGAAACTAATTACATATTCGGGCTCGTGGGTGAATGGGTGATCGGGTTTTGGTCCGAACCTCGTGTTTTGACCAAGCGGGCCCGGAGTCGATTTTTGACTTTTTGGGAAGAATGATAAGAAATTTGTAATTAAGTATTGGAATTGAATTATTTAGCTTTTATGATGTTATTGAGTCAATTATGTCTAGATACAATCGATTTGGTGTCGAGTTCGAAAGGAAAAGCGGTGATTGAGGCTTGATTTTGGTCGTGGAAGTCGAGGTAAGTGTTTGACCTAACTTTAGCTTGAGGGAATAGGTGTTGAGTCTTATTTGCTATGTGTTTATACCATGTTCCGTATAGGTGAGGTGACGAGTACCTATACATTGGTGTCAAGCATTCCCGTGAGTCGGATATTATGAATTATGTAATTTTCATTGATATTTACTGTGTTATGGCTTGAATTTCACTTTAGTTGTTGTTCATTCGGTGGAAATTCTTGGTAATGAATATTGTTGAGCATTTGTTTCGGTTGAGGAATCTTTTGTAAAGATATGTACTTGAGTGAGACTGGTTATAGTTGTGTCCCTTGCCGGGATAGTGATATTTTACTGTTGTTCCCTTACCGAGATGTTATGATTTATGGTTCATATTGTTGATTTTTCCTTGCCAAACTTATGTTGTTGATATTGTTTGGGTGAGGAAGAGTGTAAAGCACGAAGGGTGATGACGTGTATTTATTTTGTGAGAAAGAGTGTAAAGCACGAAGGGTGATTCCGTGTATTGATTTTGTGAGGAAGAGTGTAAAGCACGAAGGGTGATGTCGTGCCATGTTATTATATTAAAAGCACAAAGGGTGATGCCGTGCCGTTTCTATTTATTATCGTGGGGATGAGAGTAAAAGCACGAAGGGTGATGTCGTGCACTACTTTATTTGTGTTGTTATTTCCTGCCGTTATTTTGATATTTGAACTGTTGCTTATTCCGTTATTTCTATTATCTGACAATCCTTTCCCCCAGTATGTTCCCCTTTTATTTGTACTTAACTGTTTATCCATGTGTTATTATTATTTTTTCCAAGTATTATTAAATTGCACAGGTTGTCTTGGTTGTCGTGTCCTAGCCTCGTCACTACTTCGGCCGAGGTTAGGCTCGACACTTACTCAGTACATGGGGTTGGTTGTACTGATACTACACCTGCACATTTTTTGTTGTGCAGATCCAGGTACAGGACCTTTTGGACATTAGACACCGAGGTAGTCCTGCAGGCGTCCCCTTTCACTTCTTTATTTCTGTTTTAGTTATTTGAGATATAGATGTATTTACTTCTTTCAGACCATTATGTGTATTATTCGTAGATAGTCCGTGAGTTGTGACTCCAACATTCTGGGATTTGTTTTTTTATAGAAATTTCGTAAAAACAGTGGATTGAGTTATGTACATATAGCCTGTTTCATTTTATACTTCTATTTATGAAAATGTTGTGTTTCACCTGTTTTCGTCTAATAATAAAGGATTAAAGTAAATTGAACATTCACGTTTGCTTGCCTAGCGGGTTCAACGTTAGGCACCATCACGGTCCCGACGGTGGGAAATTCGGGTCGTGAAAGGTTGGTATCAGAGCCCTAGGTTGTTTAGGTCTCACAATTCACGGACAAGCTTGGTAGAGTCTGAGTGCATAGTTTAGGAATATCTTCACATCTATTCTTCTCTTTCGTGCGATTTGACTTCTAAATGCTAATTGAATTTCTATTATATTCTCTCGCAGATGGCGAGAACACGTGCTTCTTCATCTACTGATCAGCATCCCGAGGTTCCAGTTGCAGCTCCTACGAGGGGCCGAGGACGAGGCTGAGGCTGTACTAGAGGTCGAGGCAAGGGCAGGGTCAACCAAGAGTAGCAGCCCCAGTGGAGGATCCTCAGGAAGAGTTTGCCGATGAGGTTCCTACCCAGAAGTCCCGGTTGGACCAGCTTAGGTCCCGGAGGGGTTCATTGCCACCCCGATACTTCAGGATGCGCTAGTCCATTTAGTGGGTCTTATGGAGAGCGTGGCTCAGGAAGGTCTACTTCCTACAGTACCAGCCATCTCTCAGGCTGGAGGAGGATCCCACCACCACCCGCATACCAGAGCAGTTGGCCTCTCAGATCCAGACTCCAGCACCTCAGACAGCTGGGGTAGTTCAGCCAGGTATTGTGGCTCAGGCAGGGGAGGGAGCAACTATGACTGTTGATGCTTTATGGAGATTGGACCGGTTCACCAAGTTGTTCCCTACTAATTTTAGTGGTGCACCCTCAGAGTATCCCTAGGATTACTTAGACAGTTGCTATGAGGTTCTTCGGAACATGTGGATCGTGGAGACCGATGGGGTCGATTTTGCTACTTTCCTCCTTTCTGGTCCCGCCAAGACTTGGTGGAGGGACTATTTCTTGACCAGACCAGCTGGATCTTCTCCTTTATCTTGGGCTCAGTTCTCCGATTTGTTCTTGGAGAAGTTTCTTCCAGTCACCCAGAGAGAGGATCTTCAGAGCAAGTTTGAGCGTCTCCAGCAAGGTTCTATGACAGTTACACAGTATGATACCAGGTTCATCACTTTGGCCCGACATGCTATCATGATACTCTCCACCGACCGAGAGAGGTTGAGGAGGTTTATTGAGGAGCTAGCTCAGTCGATTAGACTACAGATGTCCAGAGAGACAGGCAGTGATATATCATTTCAGGAGGCGGCCAATGTGGTCCAGCGAGTAGAGATGGTTTTGTTGCAGGGTAGTGGTCAGGGGTCTGACAAGAGGCCTCGTCATTTTGGTCGGTTCAGCGGGGCCTCATCTGGAGGCAGGGATTCTTTTGGCAGAGGTCATCCTCCTAGACCATTCCAGTCAGCACTTCAGGTATCCCACAGTGCACCACCAGCTCCTATCAGTGCACCGCCGCTCTAGAGTTTCCATAGTGGTTATTCAGGTCGACAGGGGCAGTTTCAGGGCCAGCAGCAGAGATCTTGTTATACTTGTGGTGGACAGGGGCACATTGCTAGGTTTTTCCCTCGATCTTCTAGTGGTTCTCATCACTAGGGTTCCCGTGCTATGATTCCCGTACAAGGTGCTCCACCACCCCCTCATCCAGCTAGGGGTTGAGGTCGAGGTACTAGAGGTGGAGGCCAGACAGTTAGAGGTGGAGGCCAGGCTATTAGAGGTAGGGGCCAGCCAGCAGGAGGTCGACCTAGGGATGTTCAGATTTGTGGGGCCCAGGCCCGATGTTATGCTATTCCCGCCAGGCCTAAGGCTGAGGCCTCCGATGTAGTCATTACAGGTATGGTTTCAGTTTGCAGCAGGGATGCTTCGGTTTTGTTTGATCAGGGGTCCACGTTTTCCTATGTGTCCTCATATTTTGCTCATTATCAATTATGCCTCGTGATTCCCTGAGTACTCCTGTATATGTGTCTACACGGTGGGTGACTCTATTGTGGTAGATCGTGTCTACCGTTCATGTATAGTGGTTATTGGTGGTCTTGAGACCAGTGTATATCTTCTACTCCTTGATATGGTTGATTTCGATGTTATTTTGGGGATGGATTGGTTGTCGCCCTATCATGTTATTCTGGACTGTCATGCCAAGACTGTGACCTTGGCCTTGCCGGGAGTACCTCGATTGGAGTGGAGGGGGACTCCTAGTCATTCTTCCAGCAGGGTTATCTCATATATGAAGGCTCGGCGCATGGTTGAGAAGGGATGTTTGGCCTATTTGGCTTGTGTTCGTGATTCTAGTGCCGAGGTTCCTTCTATGGAGTCTGTGCCCATTGTTTGTGAGTTTCCAGAGGTGTTTTCTGCAGACTTTCCGGGTATGCCACCCGGTAGAGATATTGACTTTTGCATTGAGTTGGCTCCAGGCACTCAGCCCATTTCTATTCCGCCATATCGTATGGCCCCTCCAGAGCTAAAGGAGTTGAAAGAACAGTTGTAGGATTTTCTAGATAAAAGCTTTATTAGGCCTAGTATTTCTCCTTGGGGTGCGCCAGTGTTGTTTGTTAAGAAGAAAGACGAAACGATGAGGATGTGCATTGATTACCAACAATTGAACAAGGTTACTATCAAGAACAAGTATCCATTGCCGAGGATTGATGATTTGTTTGATCAGCTTCAGTGTGCCATAGTGTTTTCAAAGATTGACTTGAGATCTGGCTACCATCAGTTGAGGATTAGGGAGTCTGATGTCCCTAAGACATCCTTTCGCACTCGGTATGGGCATTATGAGTTCTTGGTGATGTCGTTCGGGTTGACAAATGCCCCAGCTGCTTTCATGGATTTGATGAACCGAGTGTTCATGCCTTATTTGGATTTGTTCGTGATTGTCTTCATTGACGATATTTTGATTTACTCCCGCGGTCGGGAGGAGCACGAGCAGCACCTTCGAGTCGTCCTCCAGACTCTGAAGGACAGTCAGTTGTATGCTAAGTTTTCCAAGTGTGAGTTCTGGTTGAGCTCAGTTGCATTCTTGGGTCATGTTGTATCGGCAAAGGGTATTCAGGTAGATCCCAAGAAGATTTCAGCAGTTAAGGATTGGCCTAGACCTACATCAGCTATAGATATTCGGAGTTTCTTGGGCTTAGCAGGTTACTATCATCGGTGTGTGGAGGGCTTTTCATCTATTGCAGCCCCGATGACCAGGTTGACTAAGAAGGGTGCCCAGTTTAGGTGGTCAGATGAGTGTGAGGCGAGCTTTCAGAAGCTCAAGACAGCCTTGACCACGACACCGGTGTTGGTTTTGCCCTCAGGTTCAGGGCCATACACTGTGTATTGTGATGCTTCTGGGGTTGGACTTGGTGCAGTGTTGATGCAGGATGGCAAGGTTATATCATATGCTTCACGTCAGTTGAAGGTTCATGAGAAGAACCATCCAGTTCATGATTTAGAGTTAGCAGCCATTGTCCACGCGCTGAAGATTTGGAGGCATTATCTGTATGGTGTGTCATGTGAGGTGTTCAAGGATCACAAGAGTTTGCAATATTTGTTCAAGCAAAAAGAGTTGAATTTGAGGCAGAGGAGATGGTTGGAGCTATTGAAAGATTATGACATCACCATCTTATATCATCCGGGGAAGGCCAATGCAGTGGCCGATGCTTTGAGTAGGAAGTCAGCCAGTATGGGTATTCTTGCTTATATTCCGGTCGGGGAGATACCACTTGCCTTACATGTTCAGGCATTGGCCAATCGATTCATGAGATTGGATGTTTTTGAGACCGGCAGTGTTCTAGCTTATACTCTGGCCCGTTCTGTATTATTTGATCGTATCCGGGATCGGCAGTTTGATGATCCTCATTTGTGTGTCCTTATGGATACGGTGCGGCACGGTGGTGCCAAGTAGGTTACAGTTGGTGATGACGGGATTTTGCGGATGCAGGGTCGTATTTGTGTGCCCAATGTCGATGGACTTCGTGAGTTGATATTGCAGGAGGCCCATAGTTCTCGGTGCTCCATTCATCTGGGCGGCGCAAAGATGTATCAGGATTTGCGTCAGCATTATTGGTGGCGAAGGATGAAGAAAGATATTGTGGCATATGTAGCTCGATCCTTGAATTGTCAGCAGGTTAAGTACGAGCACCAGAGACCCGGTGGATTGATGCAGCAGATTGAGACTCCTGAGTGGAAGTGGGAGCGTGTCACCATGGATTTCATAGTTGGACTCCCATTGAGTCAGAGGAAGTTCGATGCGTTATGGGTCATAGTTGATAGGTTGAGTCAGCGCATTTCATTCCTGTGGCAGTTTCCTATTCTTCAGAGAGGTTAGCAGGGATCTACATCAGGGAGACTGTTCGCCTTCATGGTGTGCCCGTGTCCATTATTTTTGACCGAGGTACTCAGTTTACCTCGCATTTCTGGAGATTATTTCAGCGTGAGTTGGGAACACGGGTTGAGCTGAGCACAACGTTTCATCCTCAGACGGATGGACAGTCTGAGCGTACTATTCAGATTTTAGAGGATATGTTGCAAGAATGTGTCATTTACTTTGGAGGTTCTTGGGACCAGTTCTTGCCTTTAGCTGAGTTTGCCTATAACAACAGCTATCAGTCGAGCATTCAGATGGCTCCTTATGAGGCGTTGTATGGTAGGCGGTGTCGGTCGCCGGTTGGGTGGTTTGATCCAAGAGAGGCTTGGTTGTTGGGTACGGAGTTAGTGCAGGATGCCTTGGATAAGGTGAAGATCATTTAGGACAGACTTCGTACAACTCAGTCTAGGCAGAAGAGTTATGCAAACCGTAGGGTTCGTGATTTGGCATTTATGGTCGGAGAGCGGGTATTGCTTCGGATGTCGCCCATGAAGGGCGTGATAAGGTTCAAAAAGAAGGGCAAATTGAGCCCTAGATTTATTGGCCCGTTTGAAATTCTTGACAGAGTGGGAGATGTGGCTCACAGGCTTGCTTTGCAACCGAGTTTATCGACCGTGCATCCAGTGTTCCATGTATTTATGCTTCATAGATATCACGGAGATCCATCCCATGTATTAGACTTCAGCAGTGTCCAGTTGGACAAGGATTTGACCTACGAGGAGGAGTCGGTAGCTATATTAGACCGCCAGATTCGTCAGTTGAGATCGAAGAGTTATCCTTCGGTCCGTGTTCAATGGAGAGGTCACCCTGCCGAGGCAGCTACCTGGGAGTCCGAGTCCGATATGCGGACCCGATATCCCCATCTATTCCCCGATTCATGTACTATTATATGTCCGTTCGAGGACCAACATTTGTTTTATAGATGGAGATTGTGATGACCCAAAAGTTCATCCCGTGTTTTATAAGTAAAATATGTGTTTCGAGGTCTTGAAAACCTCCTTCTATCTCACCTCGATTTGCGTGCGCATCTCGAGCGTATAGCCGGGAAGCCTTTATGTGAAAAACAGAGAAAAATGATAGTTTTGTTTTTGAAATTTTATTTAAGTTGACTTTGGTCAACATTTTTGGTAAACGGACCCGGACCCGTGATTTGACGATCCCGGAGGGTCCGTAGGAAAATATGGGACTTAGGCGTATGCCCGGAATCGAATTTCGAGGTCCCAAGACCGAGAAATAAATTTTTGAAAGAAATTGTTTTTCTGAAAATATAAAGGATTTTGAAAGTTTAATTATATTTGAAATCTATGGTATCGGGCTCGTATTTTGGTTCCGGATCTCGGTACAGGTTCGATATGATAATTATGTTGTGTCTGTAAAATTTGGTAAGAAGCGAAAGTCGTTTGACGTGATTTAGACCCACGGTTGTAAATTTTGATATTTTGAAAGTTATAGAAATTTTCTTTGATTTTATGATAAACTCGTTGTTTAAGGTGTTATTTTGGCGATTTGATCGCACAAGTAAGCCCGTAGGATGTTTTGGTATGCATATTTGGTTTGGAGCCCATAGGGCTCGGGTGAGTTTCGGATAGGCGTCGGGGTATTTTTAGACTTAAAAATCTGGTGTTTTGGTTAGTTTTCTGGTGTATGAGTTTTGTGCTATGCGAACGCAAGGGAAGCTACGCGAACGCACAACAAAAGTGTGGGAGGGGGTAGAAATACTCTATGCGAACGCGCCTAGGTGGTCGCGAACGCATAGAAGGTTTAGGAGGGGCTGGGGCCAGGCAGTGTTAGCTCTACGCGAACGCATCAAGGGGGGTCGCGAACGCGTAGCTTTAGAGAGGGACTGGGTAGATTATTAACCATATGCGAACTCACCCAAGGCAATGCGAACGCGAAGGGCAGCAGGAGATAGCCTATGCGAACGCACCACCCAGGTCGCGAACGCATAGAGTAATTTCACCCTGTTATTATTAAAACCAGTAGCCATACGGGATTCAACCAAAATTTCATAATTTCTTCTTCTAAACTCCAACTTGGGGAATTTTTTAAAGAGAACTTCATTACAAAATTATAGGTATGTATTCTTAGACTTGTTTTCTTCAATTTCTATTAACACCCATTAGATTTCTAGGCCTAAATCATGTTCTTAAGGGTAGAAAATTAGGGAATTGGGTAGAGTTAGGGCTTTTTGAATAATTGGGATTTAAACCTCGTTTTGGGGTCGGATTTTAAAACTAAGTACATATTCGGGCTCATGGGTGAATGGGTGATCGGGTTTTGGTCCGAACCTCGTGTTTTGACCAAGCGGGCCCGGGGTCGATTTTTGACTTTTTGGGAAGAATGATAGGAAATCTGTAATTAAGTATTGGGATTGAATTATTTAGCTTTTATGATGTTATTGAGTCAATTATGTCTAGATACAATCGATTTGGAGTCGAGTTCGAAAGAAAAAAAGCGGTGATTGAGGCTTCATTTTGGTCGTGGAAGTCGAGGTAAGTGTTTGGCCTAACTTTAGCTTGAGGGAATAGGTGTTGAGTCTTATTTGCTATGTGTTTATACCATGTTCAACGTATAGGTGAGGTGACGAGTACCTATACGGTGGTGTCAAGCATGCCCGTGAGTCAGATATTATGAATTATGTGATTTTCATTGATATTTATTGTGTTATAGCTAGAATTTCACTTTAGTGGTTGTTCATTCGGTGGAAATTTTTCGTAATGATTATTGTTGAGCATTTGTTTCGGTTGAGGAATCTTATGTAAAGATATGTACTAGAGTGAGATTAGTTATAGATGTGTCCCTTGCCGGGATAGTGATATGTACTTGAGTGAGATCGGTTATAGCTGTGTCCCTTGCCGGGATAGTGATATGTACTTGAGTGAGATTGATTATAGTTGTGTCCCTTGCCAAAATTTTGTTGTAGATATTGTTTGGGTGAGGAAGAGTTTAAAGCACGAAGGGTGATGCCGTGTATTGATTTTATGAGGAAGAGTGTAAAGCACGAAGGGTGATGCCGTGCCATGTTATTATATTAAAAGCACAAATGGTGATGCCGTGTCATTTCTATTTATTATCGTGAGGTGAGAGTAAAAGCACGAAGGGTGATGTCGTTCACTTGCATTTATTATTTAGTGAGAATGAGAGTAAAAGCACGAAGGGTGATGCCGTTCACTACTTTCTTTGTGTTGTTATTTCCTGCCATTATTTTGTTATTTGAACTCTAGCTTATTCCGTTATTTCTGTCATCTGACAATCCTTTCCCCTAGTATGTTCCCCTTTTATTTGTACTTAACTGTTTATCATTGTGTTATTATTATTTTTTCCATGTATTATTAAACTGCACAGGTTGTCTTGGTTGTCGTGTCCTAGCCTCGACACTACTTCGCCGAGGTTAGGCTCGACACTTAAGTACATGGTGTTGGTTGTACTGATACTACACCTGCACATCTTTTGTTGTGCAGATCCCGGTACAGGACCCTTTGGACATTAGAGCTAGGAGGATGCCTTTAGTCCGTTCGGAGACACCGAGGTAGTCCTGCATGAGTCCGCAGGCCTTGGCGTCCCCTTCCACTTCTTTATTTCTGTTTTAGTTATTTCAGAAATAGATGTATTTACTTCTTTCAGACCATTATGTGTATTATTCGTAGATAGTCCGTGAGTTGTGACTCCAACATTCTAGGATTTGGTTATTTTTGGAAATTTCGTAAAAGCGGTGGATTGAGTTATGTACATATAGCATGTTTCATTTTATACTTCTATTTATGAAAATGTTGTGTTTCACCTGCTTTCGTCTAATAATAAAGGATTAAAGTAAATTGAGCATTCACGTTGGCTTATCCAGCGGGTTCAACGTTAGGCGCCAACCGGTCCCGACGGTGGGAAATTCGGGTCGTGACATTTTCTCTTTCAACCTCTCCAAGCAACCATAAGAAATTAAAAATTGGATTGGCTCATTAAGGAAAGAGGGGACAAAAAAAGAGTATATATAGATTGAGACGTATACTAGTAGGCATATAGTAAGCAGGGGTATCAATAAATCTTTAAAACCAATAAAACCACCAAATAGCACTGATTATTAGTTTTTTTTAATAAAACGTTAGGTTTTATATAGATTTATAACCATAACGATCATTAGGGTAGGTTTTTAATTATACAAAATAAACCTATAAAATACTGAACCGTACTATGATAATTTTATTTAAAAAAATATATTTTATATGTTAAGTTTAAAAATAATAAAATTATTTTTTCCTTGGGCCACGGCCCAAAACCGGTCCAGGTCGTGATGGCGCCTAACAGCGAGGTTAGGCAAGCCAAGGAACAACAATAAAAATGCGGAATACAATAACAATATGGGGTAAGGTCGTAGAAACAAGCTGAACCACATCTAGGCCCAATATATATACAACCCCGATAACTACAACAAG
>ML258897.1:0-12992 GCA_005239495.1 Nicotiana undulata
TTATTCAGGCTTACGGGTTGAGTCATGTACTCTATATTTCTTCCATGTCTCTTATATATTTATTTATGTGCCTTACATACTCGGTAAATTATTCGTACTGACGTCCCTTTTGCCTGGGGACGCTGCGTTTCATGCCAGCAGGTCCCGAAAGACAGGTCGAGAGCCCTCCAAGTAGGCTATCAACTCAGCGGAATATGTTGGTGTGCTCCATTTGCTTCGGAGTTGCTTGTTTGGTTAGTATGATTTAGACGTGTATTGTTTGGTATGTCGGGACTCTATCACGACCTTTGTGACATTTATGTACTCTTAGAGGCTTGTAGACAAATGTCATGTATACGAATACTTGTATGGCCTTGTCGACCTATGTTTAGAGTATATAAATGATTATGTTGGCCTATTAGGCCCGTATGTCACGAGTATATGATGATGTAATAAGAAAGATACGTCACATTGGTATTCGGTTGAGTAAGGTACCGGGTGCCCGTCGCGGCCCATCAGTTTGGGTCGTGACACAGCTGATCCCCTCAACTCCTTTTTCGACAGCATGGACATGTCACCATTGGAGGATTTTTCTAGGCTGGGTCACTTGGAGATCCCGAAGAAGGACTTTCCCTCTGGAGTAGGCGGGCCAATTTCGATCCCAAAACTAGTAAGGCAATTTTCCGCACCGAGTGTGGACCCTGGGCGCAAGAGAACAATTTTTCTCCCAATCTCAGAGGATGCTCGTGTCCTGTCTGCTTCGCTAGGTGTAGCCAGCTATTTTCGATGCCTGGTTACTGAGGATGACCAGGATAAGATGAACGAGGTGGGCACGTAAAGTCTTTTCAACCAGGCGTAGCAGGAGCTGAAGTGGGTAAGGCGTTAAAGCTTTTACACCCGTTTATGAATCCCACTTAGGTTTTTCTTTAACGTCTCTGACTAATTTCATTGTTTTACATGCTTCAATGCTTTACCATGAAGGCTTCCTCCGGTACCGCTTGAAAATTATCCAGCTCGAGTTCGAGCTCAAAGGGCAGGTCTGGAAGAAGGACATGTACAGGGCTCTTTATGAGCAACAGGACGAGGTCTTTAAAGGCCTCTTAATTCTCTAGGCCAAGCTGGATAAAGCTCATAAGGAGACCTCGGCCCTGAAGCGGGAACATGCCGACCCGGTTGAGAAGGTAAAAGTATTTGAGTGTGCCACGTTACATTTGTTCGGTAGTTGTACGTGACGAGCGTAAAACACGACACGAAATTGATGCTCGCTAGCCAAATATAGTATAGCGTAATTATCGTCTCCACAGGGATTGGATTTAAACAATACTCATGTAATTTCTTGCTTAACGTTATTCTGGATGATCAAAACTTGATTTTTAATGTTGATAAACTACGACTAACTACTAAGGTAAAGTAATTGACGATTGACTTCAACAAACCAGAGATTAGCACGGTTGGTTTCTTATATATGTGAGGAACAATGATTTTGACGTGATAGGTGCAAGGTTTTGATTCTGGATATGATACTGTTGTATTTCACTCTTAGGTTTTTATCGATTCTCACAAATTCATTAGGTGAATAGCTTATGCTTCCGATACGGACTCCTCTCTAGATTAAATCTAAATCTTTCAAATAAACTAATGTGAAGTGCAATGAAACTTGCAAGAATATATTGGTAAGAATGGTCTAAGAGAAACTTCTCTCGAATATTTCTCAGTATTAATTTAATAGGTAGATCACAAATCTCTATCGATTACCTAATGAAGTACCCAAATAAATTAAAGCATGTGTTGAGAACAACATTCAATATTATTCTCCTTTTCCGATTAAACAAGATGATGAATAAAATCACAACTAGAGTTAAAGCTCTTTCAAGAAATTCAAGCAATTAAGAAGTAATCAAATCCATAAAAAACAACCAAGTCACCAAATCACGTCAAACCCTAAGGTAAACTACTTCATAATTATGGAGAAAGTTATCACAAAAAGAGTTAAAGAATAAGAAAGCATCGATCTAACATTACAATCCAATCTCCCGTATTGAATTGGTTGAAAGATGATTAAATCCCGTGTCTTGTAGCCTCCAATGCTCTCCCAAAGCTTCCAAGGTGAAAAGTCCCCTCAAAAACGTATTTCTAGTGTATTTGTACCAAGTAGGAACAAACCCGGACGACCCTACCCTCTTTGACCTGAAGTGAGATTACCTACAGACTTTTTACACTTCATGCGTCGCACTATGCTACGCATGTGCGTATCATTAGTTCAATTTCCTTGGTTGTAAACTCTCTGAAGTTAGCTTGTCTGACATAATTTTGTACTGATGCTACGCACTATGCCACGCACTGTGCCTAGCATTAGTGTTTTTTTCTATCAGACAAAAAAACTCCAAGTCTCTGAACTTTTCAAACTTCTGACGAAATTTTGCTTTGACTCCAAGTCCGAAGCACTGGTACAAATCTCATAACCCTTACACTTTCTTTGACCTTTCGTATGCAACGCCTGTCCACGAGCCCCCGGCGTGATCCCGGTTTAATTTCCTTAGCTTTACTCTGACTTCAAAGCTCCAATTATTCGATTTAGCTCTTAAACATCTTCCTAACTCGGAATCATCTCCTACAATGCGTAGAGCACGTAATAAGTTCAAATCACTATCCTTTAAGCTTAAACACGCTCAAAGTGCAGTAATTAGAGTGCAGAATGCGGTTAAAACACGTGTTCCTAGCCTACTATCAGTAGGTCGTTTCCCACTTCAAGTTTGTACGAGCCTTTGTCGGTTATTGCGACAACTCAATATGGTCATTTCCCAGTTCGCTCCCAGCCGCTCACCTTCATTCAGGTTCTGGGTGTGTAACGTTACTTTCCTCAACACCAAGTCCCCAACTTGAAAGTGTCATTGTTTATCTCTTCGGTTATAATACCTTTCTATTCATTATTTCTAGGCGGCCAATCGGACTAGGGATGCCTCCCGTCTTTCATCCAATAGTTCCAGGTTTGTGATCATGGCCTCGCTGTTTGGCTCTTCTGTCGCATATTGGAACCTGAGGCTTGGTTCCCCACATCGACTAGTATTAAGGCTTCGGCCCCGTAGACAAATAATAACGGGGTGGCCCCGGTGCTAGATTTTGATGTTGTACGGTATGCCCACAGGACTTCTAGCAGTATCTCCTTCCACTTCCCTTTCGCACCGCTCAACTTCTTTTTCAAGTTATGAAGTATGGTCTTATTTGTTGATTCTGCCTGCCCGGTCCACCAGGGTGATAAGGTGTTAATAGTATCTTCTTGATCTTGTGATCTTCGAAAAATTTATTCACTTTGTTGCCGATAAATTATTTTCCATTATCGCAAACGATCTCGGTCGGTATCCCAAATTGACATATTATGTGGTCCCAGATGAAGTCGATGACTTATTTCTCCCGAATCTTTTTGAATGCTTTAGCCTCGACCTATTTGGAAAAGTAATCGGTCATGAATAATATGAATTGATCTTTACGGGGTGCCCATGGAGGGGGACCGACAATGTCCATTCCCCACTTCATAAATGGTCAGGGGACAAAATCGAGTGGAGTATTTCTCCCAGTTGATGGATCATTGGGGTGTGTCTCTGGTTGTCATCATACTTCTGTACGAAATCCTTTACATCTTTCTCCATCTCGGTCTAGTAATAACAGGACCTAATTAGTTTCCAAACCAATGATTCTACCCCCGAATGTTTCCCGCAAGTACCTTCATGAACTTTTCTCAAGGCGTATTCGGTCTTTCCCAGTCCCAAGCATCTGGATAGCGGGCCGTCGAAGGTTCTTCTGAACAGTGCCCCTTCGACCAAGATAAATATGGCAACCTTGGTACGCATGGCTCTCGATTCTTTGGGCTCCGAAGGCAATTTTCCGGTCTTCAATTAGTCTATGTACTTGTTCCTCCAATCCCAAGTTAAACTTGTTGAGTTTACTTCGGCGTGGCCTTCTTCAATCATAGACTTCATGAGCTGAACTACTGCTCCCAAATTGAATTCATCGGCATCGACCGGAGATCCCAAGTTAGCCATAGAACTGACTCGCTGTTCTAATCTCGGGGTACGTGCTACAGGGTCCATTCCTTGAATTGATGCAGCGTTACCTGTAATTTGTCCAAGTACCTTCGCATTCGTTCTTCTTTTACTTCAAATGTGCCGCTAATTTGGTTTACCACAAGGAGGGAGTCGCACTTTGCTTCGATCACCTCGTCCCCAAGGCATTTAGACAATTCTAAACCTGCAATCATTGCCTCATACTTGGCCTCATTGTTAGTCAATTTCACAGTTCAAATAGATTTCCTAATTACATTTCCCTTAGGAGGTTTCAATACGATTACGATCCTAGACTCATGTTCAAGGCACCGTCCATAAAAAGGGTCCAAATATCCGAAGTGGTCCCCGAGTATAACAGTAATTCCCTATCGACTTTGAGTATTAAGGCCGACTTTGAGTATTCTGCCAAAATTAAGATTTTATGGCGGTTCAAGATCGATACTCGATATCGTATCCGCTGATTTCAATGGCCTGTTTGGGCAACCGGCCTAAGAGCTCGGGTTTGTGGATGATGTTCCTAAGCGGGTAAGACGTTACGACACATATGGGATGGTATTGAAAGTATGACTTTAGCTCTCTGGAGGCTCTTGCAAAGCGCAAGCGAGCGCCAATATTTCCAGGTGAGGATATCTTGTTACGGTCTCGCCAAATGTTCACTGACATAGTAAATAGGAAATTGCGTACCTTTTTCCTCCCGGACTAAGACTCTACGTATCACAACCTCGGAAACCGCCATGTAAAGGTACAACTATTCGTCCGCCTTCGGAGTGTGGAGCAGGGGGGACTCGACAGATACCGTTTGAATTCTTCCAAAGCTTGCCGACATTCTGGGATATAGGAAAAGTTATAGCCCGTTTGGCCAAGCTTCTAAAATCATCTTATTTTGAGAAGTGATTTTTTCAAAAGTACTTTTTAAAAAAGTGCTTTTGGTGAGAAGTAGTTTGTGTTTGGCTAATTAACTTGAAAAGTACTTTTAAGCAGTAATTAGTGTTTGGCCAAGCTTTTGAAAACTGCTTCTAAGTGTATTTTTCTCAAAAGTGCTTCTCAGAAAAGTGCTTTTGAAGGGAAGCTACTTTTTTCTGCTTATCCAAAACTTCTTCTGCTTCTCCTCAAAAGCACTTTTTTTCTTCCAAAAGCTTGGCCAAACACCTCAAAATTTGGCCAAAAGTGCTTTTGGCCAAAAAAGTACTTTTGGCCCAAAAAAAAGCTTGGCCAAACAGACTATTATTCTTCTTCTTTAACAGTGAGAATGAATCTATGGATTTTGTTCGAGGACGTAGATGTGAAACGACCCAAGGCGGCTATATGTCTCTTCAGCCTTTGAACGCCTTTGATGTTGTCAACCACGGTGATGTCCTTTATGGCTTTGATTTTGTCGGGATTGATCTCGATCCCTTGATTGGATATGATGAACCCGAGGAATTTTCGCGATCCGACCCCGAATGCGCACTTCTCCAAGTTCAGCATCATATTGTATTTCTTTAGTATGTCGAAGTTCTCCTGCAAATGTTTGAATGGTTCTCCTTCCACTGTTTTACCTATATGTTTTTCATACATTCGGTTTACTAGGTGTTGATAGGTGACACCGGCGTTCTTTAATCCGAACGACATTACATTATAACAATAGGTATCAAATTTAGTTATAAAAGAATTCTTTTCTCAATCGTCCGGGTCCATCCCAATTTGGTTGTACCCTGAATAAGCATCAGGAAAGGTGAGTATCCCATGCCCGGTCGTCGCGTTGATCATTCGATCGATATTAGGCATGGGGAAAGAATCCTTCGGTCATGCACTATTTAGATCTTTGTAATCGACACACATTCTTAGATTATTCCCCTTTTCAGTCACTACCACTGCGTTAGCTAACCATTACGGATATTTAAGTTCCCGAATAGATCTTATTTTAAGGAGTTTGGATACTCGTCCTTGATGAACGTGTGCTTGACCTCGGACTGCGGTCTCCTCTTCTGCTTAACTGTATGGAGCTTCGGATCCAAACTCAGCTTATGAGTGGTTACCTCCGGTGGGATCCCTGTAATGTCAAGATGGTACGAAGCGAAACAATCAATGTTAGCTTTAAGAAAATTGATGAGTTTTTTCTTGATCTTTGGGGTTTAACCCTGTGCTCAGGTATACCTTTTGATCTGCTAGGTGTTCGATTAATATGACCTACTCCAAATCTTGAATCCTCGATTTGGTGGCGTCCATGTCATCGGGAGCTATGAACAATCTTGGGACCTCGTAATTATCCTCCTCATATATTCCTCGTTCCTTCGGTTTGACCGAGATCGGCATAAGTACTTGATATTTAATCTCTTCCTTTATGTTCGACTCCCCATTCCTTGAATTAAAAAATGCGGGCACCGGGATCACCTCATCAACTACGAACCTTTCTTTTGCGGCCGGCAGCTCATCGTAGACCGTCTTGACTCCTCCCGATGTAGGGAATTTTAATGCTCGGTGCAAGGTCGAGGGTACTGATAAGTAGGGATTTTGACCGCTTATTTACTCTCTTTTACATGTGTTTTGTCTCGAAAATGCTTAAAGGTATCCCTAGAACTAATGAAATGAGATGTCTTGCATGAATATTGGGAAATGAGCCAAAAAGTAAAAATCAACTCAAAAGGGAGTCAAAGT
Organism: Nicotiana undulata; assembly: GCA_005239495.1. NCBI lineage: Eukaryota > Viridiplantae > Streptophyta > Magnoliopsida > Solanales > Solanaceae > Nicotiana > Nicotiana undulata. The sequence continues at coordinate 6,678 of ML258897.1, forward strand.
TGGACAAGGACAAAAACAGGGCAAAAGTGTTTAGAGTTCGAACCGCACAATACTGTGTGCACCCGAAAACATTGAAGGATCCATGTCAAAGTAGCTTTAGAGTATGCGGACTGCATAATTTTGGTGCGGCCGCAGAAGAGAGATTCAGAGTGTTGGGATTTTGAGCTATTAAAGCCGTGTAGACCGCACAATTATTGTGCTGCCGCATAAGCCAGTGTGCGCCGCATTCACTAATACGCGGACCGCATAAAAGAGATTCAGAGAATGAAAATTGAAGATATGCGATCCGCAAGATTTTTATGCAGCCGTAGAAGCCAAGGGTGCGGCCGCACTCACTTTTTTGCGGTCCGCAGAGTCAAGTCCAGATCCCAGTTCAAGCCAAGTGTGTGGCCGCACTCAGTAATGTACAGTCCGCACAACCTGATGAAGTGCGACCACATCCAAATTTTGCACGACCGCAAAAGGCTCAGTTGACCAGTCAAGCTCAGAGTGCGGACCGCACTCAGAATTATGCGGCCACACAGCCTCTGCAGAGGCATTTTTTTTAGATATTTTCAGCTTATTATAAATAGGAGTTTTTGTCATTTTTAGGTTAGGTTTTGTTTTGTAAGAGCACCTGAGCCATTTTTCTTTACTGCTTTAAGTAATTTTGTACTAGATTTATCTCCAAACATTAGATTTTCATCCCATAATTAATTATTATGGATTCTATCTTTAGTTTTTCTTTAATTTCTGCATTTTCATGAGTAGCTAAATTTCTAGCTAGGGTTGTGACCCAACCCTAGTGTGGGTATTTGATGGGTGTTTAATTTAGGGCTTGTTTGTGATTGGTTTAGTGATATTTAGCCTAGTGCTTGCTTGAACTCAAGAATCAATGGTTGCAAACATTGGTTCATGCCTAATTGACTTAGTCTCTACTTGAGAAAGATGGACTAAGTCTAGGAAAACTTGGCTAACAAGGAATTGGGGTGAACTCAAGAAATTTATAGACCCAATTAAAGGGTTGAATATAGAGATAGTAAGACCCGACTTGAGCTATTATCACTTGTACTGTGCAATACCCGTTTGGACTTGAGAAAGCCAAATTGGGAAAAATAATTCAAACTACCGAGACGTATAGAGTCAGTACCCGGGTGTGATTGCTATATTACGACCCCGACAAATCAAACTCGCCCTATAGTTTACAACCCATTAGGTAACCACCTAGGTGGAAGTCATGACCCTAGATCCTTTTATCATTTGAAAAACAACTCAAAAGCAAAAATATTGTCTCTTAGTTTTATACTTGCATACAATAGAACAAAGTGGAAGTAGAATACCAATAAATATTGTGGAAGTGTAATTTGGGCCAAAACATACATTCACGCTAAATATATACCTAATCCCTATTCTAACTCCTTGTGAAATCGATCCCGACCTTCGTTGGGTTTATTATTGCATCGACCGTCTCACTACTTAATTGTGGTGTGGGTTTGGCCGAGATCAGGTACCACCCTCATGTTGTGAACCCACGACCTTCCGAATAGGGCATTGTACCTCATGTCCCCTTCGATCACGTAAGCCAACTTTTCTCTTTGGGAGGTGAAATGGCGGAACTTTGTCTATTGGATCTTCTTGACAACGTGTTTGGATTGTGTTTTGGAGGTCTGTAGCTCATTTAGGCTTGAAATGGCGTAGGTCGAAGTTTTGGAGATTTTGATAGGTAGTAGAATTTTTGATGTCGGGGTCGGATTCTAATTTTGGAAGTTGGAGTAGGTACGTAAGGTTGATTATGACCTGTGTGCAAAACTTGGGGTCAATCAGACGTGGTTTTATATGTTTCAGCATCAGTTGTCTAAGTAGGAAGTTTCTAGTTATTTAAGTTTGAATCAGAGGGTGAATTATGTTTTTAGCATTGTTTGGTGTGATTCGAGGGATGGACTAAGTGTGTATGGTGTTTTAGGACTGGTTGGTATGTTTGGTTGAGGTCCCGGGGGCCTCATGTGTTTCAGATGCTTAACAGATTGAGTTTTGGTCTTATGCAATTGCTGAAGCCACCTGAGTTCTGGTGTTTTCGCACCTGCGTTAGGGAGGTCGCAGGTGCGGGATCGCAAGTGCGTAGAGGCAAGCACATAAATGGAAAGGAGAGGAGTTTCTTGGAATCTCAGGAGCGAAGAAGGTACTGCATTTGCAATGCCCTCATAAGAGCTCAATAGCCCGCAAGAGCGGAAAAAGACCGCAGAAGCGGACGTGGGTCCGCAGGTGCGCACACGCAGGTGCGGCCGCCTTGCTGCAAATGCAGACCCAGTCCTCACAAGTGATTTTTGCACCTGCGATGGAATTCCCGCAGGTGCGGTTGAAGGCTCGCATAAGCGAGTTTACTGGGCAGAAATGGGATTTCGAGGGTTGATTTTGGGAGCTTGAGAGCTCGAGTGAGGCGATTGTTTTTTAGATTTCTTCAAGGATATTGTTGGGGTAAGTGGTTCATACTCAGATTGGACTATATTTCATGAATCTATCGTTATTGTTTCTTCAAATTAGGGATTTGAGTTGGAAACTTGGGGGGAAATGGTAGAAATTTCATAGGCTATAATTTTGAGTTTTGGAAGGCGATTTGAGGTCGGATTCGAGTGATTCTTGTATGGTTAGACTCGTGAGTGAATGGATGTTCGTATTTTGTGACTTTTACCCAATTTCGAGACGTGGCCCGGGAGGCTTTTTGGGACGATTTCCTAATTTCTCGCTTTAGCTTAGATTTCATTGACTAGATTAGTATATTATAGCTATAGTTATGGTATGTAATTGGCTTTGGCTAGATTCGGGTCATTCGGCGTCGAATATTCGTAGGAAGAGCATTGATATCGATTGATTGAGCTTGGTTCAAGGTAAGTGGCCCTCCTAACCTTGTGTGGCGGAAATACCCTTAGGATTTGCTACTGATTTTACTATGTGACCGCCGTGTACGCGAGGTGGCGAGTGGGTACACGGGCTATTTGTTGAAAAACCTTATTTTTACTGAGAAGTTACCTGTTTTCACCCTATTTGAATATACTAGCATGCGTGGTTACCCTATTAGCTTAGAATAACATGTCCATGTGCCTTAATTGCTTAATTGAACTCCATGCAGCATGCCTATTGGATTCCTGCTTCTTTTCCCACTTGTACTTAGCTTAGACTATAGATTCTCTTGTTGTACTTGTCGTTTGTAATTGATTGCGCTGCGTATTTACTTTAGGACTACGGGACGGTATCCCAGGGTATCCCCCTGCATATTTACTTTTGGGACTATGGGATGGTATTCCGGAAAATCCCCCTGAACATTTACTTTTGAGACTACGAGGCGGTACCTCGGGAGTTCTCCCTGAATATTAACTTTTGGGACTACGAGACAGTATCTCGGGAGATCCCATGACGCTTAATTTCATGTATTGTTATGTTATTTCATTGTGTTTTCCTTTGTTGAACTTTAGTCTATTATTATACTACTTATTCTCCTGTTTTTTTATTATTTACCAGTGGGCCTAACCTTACCTCGTCACTACTCGACCGTATTTACTTCTGCACATGTTTTATGTGCAGATTCATGTGCTCGTTATCAGCCGCAGTATCCATGAGTTCGAGGCAACTGTTGGAGAGTTCAAGGTATATCTACCGCGTCCGCAAACCTCGAAGTCCTCTTCTATTCTTCCCCGTGTCAAACACTTATTTGTATTTGTTTTGACTAGACTCTGGTGTATAGAGATGTTAATTCCTTTCTATATCTTGTGACTCGTGACATTTCGGGTTTTGGGAAAGCTGTGTAAGTTAGAGTTTGGTTATTGTACATGCCGAGCGACATCGTTTTGCTTATTCAGTATCTATTGCAGTTAGAAGTCAAACTTTGTTTTTTTTGTTGGTACTTTTCTATGAATTGTTAGGCTTACCTAGTCGTAAATACTAGGTGTCATCACGACATGGTTCGTAGGGATGTTTGGGTCGTGGCAAGTTGGTATCAGAGCTCTAGGTTCATAGGAGTCGTGAGTCACAAGTCGATTTATTAGAGTCTGGCGGATCGGTACGGAGACGTCTGTACTCATCTTCAAGACGCTATGGAACTGTTAGGAACAATCATATTTCTTTTGATTCCCTGCCGTGCGAGTTATTGGCGTCAAATTCTAAACTTCTCTATTCTATTCTTTCTCATAGATGGTGAGGACCTGTACCGGGAGATCTGACTATTGATATCCAATTTTGCCCTAATATTTTTTAAATAAGAGTATATACTTTCTAGATATAATTTTTGCATCATTATTTAATTTATAAGACTTATGCAAGCATTTTCTATAATTTTTAAACTTTAAAATCAATTTTCTTGCATGTAAATTGTTCAAATATTTATTAGTTGCCCTTTAAATTATTTTGTGATGACTCAATCATCCAATTTATTATTTTGCACCAATATATATGCTTCATGATATTTTACTTTGTTTCACATAATTATTCTATAAATTTTAAGCTATTTGCACAATCTTGCAATAATAGCCTATGCTTTATAATTTTTATTGCATTCATCATTTTATTCAGGGTCAAAGTAGTATTTTACATTTTTAAAATCTTCTATTATTGTTTTAAAATATTAATTTGCATAAATGAAATTTTTATATTTTATTTAACTATTTTTTATGAAATTATTTTCCCTTAATTCCCTATTTTAAATCAGGCCCAAAATTAGGATTACTTTCAGACCATTAAGGTCCAAATAAACACCTGGCCCAACAATCTCACCAGCCCAAACGACCCAATCCCAAACCCAATCCAAAAACCGGCCCCAACCCGTTTTAATCCTAGTCGTTGATCAAAATTGATCAACGACTCACAACATTTTCCTCCACTCTCCTTATATTCCCTCACCCAAACCCTAATTCCCATTCTCTCTTCAGCAGCCGCCCTCAAACACTCCTCCCTCTCACAAAAACCCTAGCTGCCTTCTCAAACCTCTCCAAATCTATCTTGACCATGGATTTCTTTCCACGATTTTCTTGCCTTTTGTGTGTTATCTCGTTATTTTCTACAAATGTGTATAATCTAGTACTTGCCTAAACATGACAAGTACTATATCTCAGAATCCGTCCATTTCACTTTAACCTCTTGAATCTGGACATGTATTTAGTCCATATACATCACGATCATGGCTATATGGGTCCGATTAGCCAAGATTTTCGGTCAATCTTCGATTTCTGTCAACTAGGGTTTACCTATTTTTTCCCAATACAAATTTTTTATTGATTCTCTATGTTATTACTTCCTTATTTGTGTTTGATTTTATAGTTTTCCTTGTTTACTTGTTCAATTTCTGTCACTATATAAACCCCTCCACATTTCCCGTTGGAACATACTTTAATCGCCATATTTTCACTAAAAATGGAGCTTTGTTCTACTATTCCCTCATTCTCTTGGTGCTAGGTTGTCTCTTGCCTGCCCATGGATTCAGCAGCAGTTCGAAAGGTTGCCCTATTCGGGAATCTCCGGATCTATGCTTATTTTCAACTCCCCGAAGCATTTCGTCGATTACTACGCCCTTCCTCGTCTCTGGGTGCCTAGGTATCCACCGTAAGCCTTTCCTCGTTTGAACCTCGCCCTTCACTTTTAAGGCTATGCCATCCGAAGGTGCTGCTAAATGGATGGATCTTATCAACGTCCATGAATGATAAATCATAGATCAAACCTCTGAATCGGAAAAATTGGGTGCTATCATAAAGCTTTGTAGTATTCTGTTCTTGGACGGATGAAAGCGAAGGCCACTGTCACGACCCCAAATCCTAACAGGCCGTGATGGCGCCTATCGTGAAACTAGGCTAGCCAAATAGAGGCCAACGATAGACAATAACTCCCCCCCGAACACAGCTTACAACTTTCATCGTACTGTGCTCTCCANTAGTCAATAGTCATGAGCATCTTAGAATAATTAAATCTAACTCTGCTAAAACTATAATATAAGTCTCTAAATCAAGAGCTAAAAACATAATAAGGAAGGGAAATAGAGAAGCTGTGGACGCTGGACAGCTACCTCGAAATCACGTGACTGCTGCTAACGAACCTGCGTCAGCTACTGCTGCGAGCTCGTACATGGATCTGTGCACAGAGGCACAGGGAGTCTTTATGAGTATGCCAACTCAGTAGTAATGAAAAGAAATCACAGTCTGAGAAATATAAAGCACACAAACAGATACACCATTTCACAACAACCAGTAAAACATCAAGTCACCAAGTAGTATTTAGCAATTCATAGGTTCAAAAACCAGTTCTAGACTCCTTTGAAAAACAAGTAAATATCGATATATCTCAGTGAAATCCTCA